>RJWJ010020945.1:0-28442 GCA_004363605.1 Indri indri | reverse complement strand
GCAATCAAAAATCCTAGAGAAATGCTTATAAAAAAGATGTACAGTTCTAAAAGACAAAGTCTATTAATAAAAAAATAAAGGAACAATTTTTAAACGACAAACAGCACAGACTACAGAGCTCTTGTTTTAAACAGAGAGCACTTGAGTTGAACTGTGTTCTTTAAATCTCTGGGTCCCACTGTTTAGATATCACTCGATGGTAATTTCACATGTTTAGGGGAAAGGATAGAGTTTTGGACCTTAATGAAAACCATCTAGCTTTTTACTAACCATTTCCATATCTCTGGGTATAAATAGCAATCTTTCCATTCTACGGCATTGTGACGTCACTTTCGTCTTTTATTTTTATCAAGAACTAACAAATCCAGTTTGGTGGAGGTATAGATCTGACTTGGGGAAGCTGGTGTGAAGGAGGTAGGGATAGTACCGGGGGAGGTGGAAGAGTCAGACGTAAGTTAGTAATAAATATCCAGACTCTCTCAGATACATGTGAAGTAGCAGGCAGTAGAATCATTGACCAAAATGAGTAAAAGACATTGTATTCTACATGCAAATTTCAAGAAAATGTCTTTTAAAAACAAGAAAAATAACTTCAAAAAATTTCTTGCCTTACTGAGTTATTCTTGGGCAATAGGCTTTAAAGTTTGGCAAGACTGGGTTTTAATCCTCACTGCATCATTTTCTAGCAGTGTGACCCCAAGCAAGTTATTTAAGCTCTCTGAGATTCACTTTCCTCATCTGTAAAAAGGGAAATAATCTTTACTTCTAGGGTTGTTATAAGGATGGCATAAGATACAGATGTAAATCACTTACATCATCTGACATATTCATTCAACAAGTAATTCCTAAATGCTGCTGTGCATCAGGTACTCTGCTCTGCCCTCAATATACAAGAATGAAGAAGACAGACAAGTTCCTTATCTTATAGAGCTTGGAATCTAGTAGGAACACTGTCAAATAAACAGGCTACTTCTTTGTCAGAATCTGAGATTTTACCCTATTGCAAGCTAGTAAGTTAGCCAGTTACTGCTTGAAAGATGCTGGCGGAAGACATGAGACTGCTGGGTCAGAGACACGGGACTTTATTATTCATTGCACAGCAAGCAGCATGAATGTCGCATTCACTTTGGTTCCTCTTGCTTCCCAAGTCCTGCAGGGACAATGTGAGGGGCCAGGTGGATGCTGCAAAGGCAGTGGATCTACATGACAGCTTAAGAACACTGAGCCTGGGGATCCACTGCTTTCTTGGTGAGCAGAAACCAGCCTACTGTTCCTCTTAGGGGGAGTTGTTAGCTCACCTCAACGCTACTCATGGTAAATATAACCCTTAAAAATGGCTATCAGGAAAAAAAAAATGGCTATCAGGGTCTCGTGTTCTTGGCATACCCAGCAAGAACATACAGGACACATTCAGGGCTCGTGGTGGACTGCCTCTCCCAACACTCTTCGTCTGCAAAATAGAGATAATAACAGCATCTAAATCACAGAGATCTTGTGAGAATTAAATGAGATAATCTACTCCAAAATTATGGAAATGGGCTTTGAAGGAAGTTAGCTATACCTGACACAGGAAGTAAGTAATAAATGTAACTTATTGTTATTGATAGTTGTAACAGTAGAATTAGCAGAAGGAATAGGTGCTGTTTAAATGTTTTGATGAATTGATGAGTTTGTGTGGGGTGAAATAATAATAATATAATAATAGGTGACACTTATTGAGATTTTACTATGTGAGGGTACTGTTGTATATATTATTTCATTTAATAACGGTATGAGGTAGGTACTATGATTTTCTTGATTTTATAGAGAGATTTTACAGACAAGAAAACCGAGGTTCATGGGGGTTAAGTAATTTGCCCACATTTAGACTGTGTTGGAATTGGGATTTGAACTTTATCTGTATCCAGATATTAAGTACTCACTATATTGACTCTCTCTAGGAGATGTATCTTTAGCAGGAAGATAAATAACCCTTTTTTAAAGCACATGCCCTTTCCCTATCTCCAGCTAAAAACAGTAGTCTTTATTTTTCTTTGTGTACCTTGACGCTCAGATTTTCTTGACATTAGAGAGGTAACATTTATTAAGGATTATACATGGCTAAGAAGAGTCAGAGGGCTGTCTGGCTGCTTTCAATAGGCTTCACTTACTTCTAAAGTCTAGGCAATGTGTCCTTCACACTGAAATGTAATAGTCAAGTAAAATTATCACCTCACCCATTCAGTCCCCAAAATGGGAAACATAGGTTTGTCAACATTTTTCTAAATGTGAACTTTAAAAAAAGGACTACAAACTACTATAACAGTCATTAAACTACATTAACAACCATTAAAACTCTCTCATACATACACACACACACACACACACACTCACAAAAACACATATGAACAACAAGAAAACAACAAAAAAATGTAGGAAAGAACAAATAAATGGAAAGACATTCCACGTTCACGGATTAAAAGAGTTAAAACTGTTAAAGTGTTCATACTAGCCAAAGCGATCTACATAGTCAATGCAATCCCTGTCAAAATCACAATGGTACTTTTTGCAGAAATAGAAAAACAATTCTAAAATTCAAATGGAATCTCAAAGGACCCTGAATAGCTAAAATAATCTTGAGATAGAAAAACAAAGTTGGAGATCTCAGACTTTCTGACTTCAAAACGTATGACAAAGCTACAGTAATCAAAACAGGATGGTACTGGCATAAAGACATAGAAATAGACCAATGGAACAGAATAGAGAGCTCAGAAATAAATCCTGTGTATATGGTCAAATGACCTTTGACAAAGGTACCAAGCCTACACAGTGGGGAAAGGATAGTCTCTTCAATAAATGGTGCTGGGTTTACTGGATATCTACATCAGAAAGAATGAAGCTAGACCCTTACATTATACCACATACAAAAATTAACTCGAAATGGATTGAAGACCTATACATAAGATATGAAACTGTAAAACTAGAAGAAAACATGGGGAAAGCTTCATGGCATTGGATTTGGCAAGGATTTATTTACTATGACACCAAAAGCACAGGTAACAAAAGCAAAAATAGACAAATGGGCTGCATTAAACTTAAGAACTTCTGTGCAGCAAAGGAAATAATCAACAGAGTGAAAGGGCAATCTATAGCATGGAAAAAAATTTGCAATATCTGGTATGGGGTTAATGTCCAGAATATATTTCAAAACCCCTATTCAACAACAACAACCCAATTAAAATATGAGCGAAGGACTTGAAAAGACATTTCTCCAAAGAAGATATATAAATGGCTGAAAAGCACATAAAAAAATGTCCAATGTCACTAGCCACTGGGAAAACGTAAATCAAAACCACAATGAGATATCATCTCACAACTATTAGGATGGCCGCTATAAACACACACACACTCACACACACACACACGCACACGTTGATGAGGATGTGGAGAAATTGGAACACTTGTGCACTGTCGGAAATGTAAAATGGTATGGCCATTATGGAAAATATTATGGAGTATCCTCAAAAAATCAAAAATAGAATTATCATATTACCCAACAATCCCACTTCTGGTATATATCCCAATGAATTGGAAAACCAGATCTTGAAGAGATATTTACACATCCATGTCCAGTGCAACATTATTCATAATAGCCAAGAGGTGGAACTAAACTAAATGTCCACTGATGGATGAATGTATAAAGAAATGTGGTATACGCATATAGTGGACTAGTAGCCTTAAAAAAGAAGAAAATCCTGTCACATGCTACAACATTGATGAACTTGAGGACATAATACTAAGTGAAATAAGCCAGTCACAAAAAGACAAATACTGCCTGATTCCACTTATGTCAGTGGAGTATAACAGTAGTCCAATTGTTAGAAACAGAAAGAATGATGGAGGCCAGGAGCAGGGGAGACAGGGAAAAGGTGAGTTGTGCAATAGGTACAGAGTTTTGGTTTTGCAAAATTTGAAAAAGTTCTAGTGCTCTACTGCACAACAATGTGCATAGAGTTAACACTAATGCACTGTACTTAGAAGTGGTAAAGATGGTAAATTTCATGTTTTATACCAAAATAATTTTAAGAAAGATGTAAGAAGGACATGATCTCAGAGTAAAGGGCAGTCTTTTCTAATAAACAACAATTCGTAACCCAATTCCAATATATTAAAGTGTTCTCTTTTTGTTTCAGTGAAAACTGCTAAAAGTCTCAGTGTCTTGAAATCTCTCACCTAGGCGAAAAGAACCTCAGAGTGCCAAGTCCCCCAGCCTTGCTCATTTGGATGATGGTTCTACTGAAGGGTTGGAGGCCAAAGCCCCGGGTGGTAATAAGGAGGATGCGTTGCCTAGCCCGGTTCTCCAGACATACACACTTCAGGAGAACCCTTGGTGGGTGGGGGTTAAGGATTTGGAATACTGGAATTCCTGACAGAACGACGTCTTCACACAACTGACACATACTTCCCACAGTACATGAAAATACGTTCCAAATGGATTAAAAATAGAAATCTGGGGGAAGGAGAGAGGGATGAACAGGTGGAGCACAGGGGATTTTTAGGGCAAGGAAGTTCCTCTGTATGATACTATAATGGTGGATACATGTCAGTATACGTTAGTCAAAACCCACAGCATGTATAATGCAAAAAGTGAACCCTAAACTATAGATTAAGTTAATAATAATGTATCGATATCAGCACACCAATTGTAACAAATGTACACACTCATACAAGACGTTAATAATAGGGGAAACTGTATGCCTGGATGGGGGCAGGAAAGAGGTTACGGGAAGTTGCTATACTTTCTGCTCGATTTTTCTGCAAACCTAAAGCTGCTCTAAAAGATAAATTAATTATTTAAAATGAGACTAAGAAAAGAAGAAAAAGTAAATGGAAAAAATAAAAGTATCAAAGAACTAGAATAAAATATAGATTAATATACACATAATTTAAGAATAACAAACTTTATGATAATACATCAAAAATCTATGAATCAAGGAGGAAAAGACTAATACACCACTAGAAAAATGAGCAGAAGATGTGAATAGACTATGTTTTTGCCTGTTTTAAACTTTTATTAAAAAAAATTTCAAATAAATTCAAAAGAAAGGAGAACAACTTAATGAACGCCCATGTGAGTACACCAGCTTTGACAATTATAAACTTCATGACTTATAATGCTTGTTTCATCTATTAACATATTACTACCCACTCACTCACTACACACAGGATTATTAAGCCAATCTCTGGCATACATCGTTTTGTCTATAACTACCTAAAGATAAGGCCTTTAAAGAAAAAATAATCACAACATAATTTCACCTCAAAACATTGACCATAATTTCCTAATATCATCAAATAGATAATCAGTGTTCAATTTTCCCAATTGTCTCATAAATATTTCTTTCACAGTGAATAGACTATTTTTTCAAAGAGGAACAATAAATGGTCAATAAGCATAGGAGAGAAGTGTTCAGTCACTTTAATAAAACTTAAAATTTTATTTCCATTTTTTAATCTATGAAATTGACAAATACTAAAAAAAGAGATAATAGTAATGAGGAGGGGCCAAATAGGCACTTTCATGTATCATTAGTAAGGACTATAAATTGGGATGATCTTTGGTAAGAAAAAAATTATCCAAAACTTGGAAGGCAAAATTATAATTGTGTAGCCTTTGTTTTTATGCTAGGGCATTGCCTAACGAGCCCACCCAGGGGGAATTGAACCTTGATTTGTCAGTTATTTACAACTGTAAATTTAGATGTTTACTTCTAGAAAATTGGTAAGATGCTAATACTTTTGGCAAATAGAGATATAATTTTTGTCCTTCACTGATGAAAATGATTTCTGCTCTATAAGAAGATGGCACCAAAAGTTATGATTTATTGTTCTGTAGGACATTGATCAGGTTTATGTCTAATAGCAATAATTTAGAATGATTGCAGTATTCTTTTTTCCTACACTGATACATATGTACATAATTTCTTATATTTTTCTTTGAACCAGATTTGTTACCCTGATGATTTCCTCATTAATGACTTAAAATAAAAACTTGACCTGTGCTTACTCTGTATGAGACTATTTTTTGACATTTTGAAAATCATATGTTTGACATTTTTACAGGCGTATAATTTGGCCAAATATCTTAAGTCTTAAAAATGTATATGCTTTTCTTACCTAGCAATTGCATGTCTAAGAATTGATCCTAAGGAGATAAGGATATGTTCAAAGATTTAGCTCTGAGAATGTTTATGGATATGCTACGTAGTAGAATATTAGAAACAAGTGTGCAACATTAGGGGATTGGTTAATACCTCTGGGTGTTTTAAGAATGGTTGTTTCTGCGACCGGGCACAGTGGCTCACGCCTGTAATCCTAGCACTCTGGGAGGCCGAGGCAGGAGGATTGCTTGAGCTCAGCAGTTTGAGAACAGGCTGAGCAAGAGTGAGACCCTGTCTCTACTATAAATAGAAAAAAATTAGCCAAACAACAACTAAAAATAGAAAAAATTAGCCGGGCACAGTGGCGTGTGCCTGTAGTCCCAGCTACCCAGGAGGCTGAGGCAGGAGGATCGTTTGAGCCCAGGAGTTTGAGGTTGCTGTGAGCTAGGCTGACGCCTTGGCACTCTAGCCCAGGCAAGAGAGTGAGACTCTGTAAAAAAAAAAAAAAAAACAAAAAAAAAGAATGGTTGTTTCTGGGTACATAAAATTTGTAGGTTGTTAACTTTTCTTTAATCTTGTTCGTATTTCCTTTTGACACTTTTGAAAAAAAGAAAAAAGGAAGTTTGAAAGTCACAAAGTCCAGCTATCCTGTTCTTCCATTCTCATTGACATCTGTTGAGGTATTCAGCCCCTGACTATAGTTTTTTCCTCTGTTCCAATTCCTGCTATCTCAGGAACTTCAGAGCCCTTAAGCAGGACAGATCCAACATCCTGGCTTTTCAATTTCTTAATATCCCATTTCCAGTGACTTTTACCTCCTCCTCTTTACTTTCATAATTCACTCAAAAGACATTTTGGATCCTGTCTTCATTCAGAATTGTTCAACTCTAACGCTTGTGTGCTTTTTGTTCTGCTTTGCTTTTAGATCAAAATGCCTTCATTGTTTGTCTGATTAAAAGTAGTGCATGTTTATTGAAAAAAAAGTCAGAAAATGCAAAAAGATTAAAAAAGAAAAATAAAACATTGCAACCCAGGGATTACTGCTCGGCATGTTTGTAACCTTTGAAACGTTTTGCTAGGAATGGTTTTATTGTTTGTTTGCTTTACCTAAGCAGGATCCTACTATTCATTTTACTGTTATTTTCTGCTTTTGCCACTGAACAATTTATCTTTGCAAATCAATACATACAGACCTTCACCATTAGTATTATGGCTGAAAAACAATTAATTATATGGCTATAACATTCTTCACCTAACCCAGGCTGTCTCAACCTCAGCATTATTGATATTTTGGGCTGGATAATTCTTTGTTGTGTGAGGCTGTGGTGTTCACTGCAGCATGTTTAATAGCCTCCCTGTCCTCTGAATCAGCACTAGATGCCAGTAGCACCCTCCCCCTGGTCATGACGATCAAAAATGTCTCTGCCAAGTGCCTTGTTTGGGCAATAATGTCCCCAGTTGAGAACCACTGATCTAACCAGTCTGCTATTGTTTGACATTTAGGTTTTATCTACTTTGTCACAATGTAAAGCAAAAGCAGCGGCACTTATGAAGCTCCTAACATATATAAACTCAGCATATCTTCGAATAACTTCTACAGCATAAATTCCTAGCAAGGAATAGCACATTTAAAATTTTGATGTCTATTCCCAGATTGCCCTCCAGAAAGGTTGTATCAATTTATAGTACCATTGAAACAGCGTAAATGTCATTTCCTCAGATCCTGTCCACTTCCAGGTATTGTCAATCTTTTTATCTTTCTTAATAATAAGCAAAGCAAAATATTATTTTACCCTTTTAATTTGTAATTCTTTGCTTACCAGGTTAGTAACCTCCACTACGTTTATTGGACATTTGTGTTACTACTTTTACAAACTGCCTATTAATGTGCTTTGCCCATTCTTGATTTTGTAAGAGCTATTAATTCTTTCTCCCAATTTGCTATTTTTCTTGTAACCTTTATGCCGGCTTTTCCTGTACAGAGACATAAATTCTTACGTTTTCAAATTGTCAGCCTTTTTATTATGGTTTTACCTTTAATGGTGTCATGCTTAGAAAGATCACCTCTGAAATCTTAAACTTTAGTATTTGACTCTATTAGGCTAATATTTTATTTTTCTGTATCTTTCATACTCTAACACTAAACTGTTTTGCCCTCTAGAGCAGTGCATCTCAAATTTGAATGTACGTATACATCATCTAGAAATCTTATTAAAATCCATGTTCTGAATCAGCAGGCTTGGAGTGGGACAAGATATTCTGCATTTCCTATAAGCTCCCAGGTGATGTCAGTGCTGTCTCTGGACCACGCTTTTGAGTTGCTATGTCCTAAACCTTCAGACCTCAATCCTCTGTACTCCCTCTTTCCATTCTCTGATTAGCCGTCTCCTGAATTTGCTTCCCTTTCCTACCTAGTGTGAACCCCAAGGGCAGCAATTTCAACTATATCTCACCCCTTTATTTTTCTGGAACAATAAACCTGGCAATCTCCATCCCAGTATTGATGAAGCCACCATTTCTTCCAGTCTCCAGCCACAGCACCACTACAGGAAATCATACAGCCTCCACTTACTTCTATTACAAACGCGTAATTTTTTTTTTTTTTTTTTTTTGAGACAAGGTCTTGCTCTGTCGCACCAGCTAGAGCGCAGTGGCATCATCGTAGCTCACTGCAACCTCAAAATCCGGAGCTCAAGCAATCCTCCTGCCTCAGCTTCCAGAGTAGCTGGGACTACAGGCATGCACCACGATGCCCAGCTAATTTTTCTATTTTTGTTGTTGTTGTTGTTGAGATAGGGTCTCGCTATGTTGCTCAGGCTGGTCTGGAACTCCTGGTCTCAAGCAATCCTCCCACCTGGGCCTCCCAAAGTGCTAGGACTATATGTGTGTGCCACCAGGCCTCGAATGTGTGATTTTTAAAGTAGATCAGCAATCCTTTATTTGTTCCTAGTCAGTTCCCTTTTCCATTCCTTACAGTAACTTTCCCTAAATTTAAATAATCTGAAATCCCAGTCCTCCTTCTCTCAGACTTCTCAGTCAATGAAACAATGAAAAGAGAACCTCTTCAAGCCATCTAGTGGAAATCACATTTACCATGGTAACTGCTGCACACTTAAAAAAAAAATTCACTCAAAAACCCAATGTCTTATTAAGATTTTCCAACTCTTAGAAAATTCTCCTTACAGATTTATTCTTACAATGTGCTTGCCAACCTTATTAGGTAGCTACAATTAAGACTTCCGTTTTACAGACCAGGAAACTAAGGCACAGGGAGCTGACAGCCCCCGGTGTCAGAGGAGGGCTTGGCCCCCATGTCATATGAGAAACTATATTCTCAACTCTTGAAGGTACATGAAATTCACTCAAGGTCCTTTAAAAAATACCTTTTCTCGGGCTTCAACAAGAGAAATTCTGCTCAATTAGTTTGGAGTGAGGCCCTTGCATCAGTATTTTTAATCTGTTAAAGAGGAATGTTACCTCAAATCAGTGGTTTTCAAACTTTTTGTATTAACCAGGCCCTTGCACGGCCCTCATCACTCTGACAGGGCTCCTAAAATCCATCGGACAGAGTGTGTGGGGGGGTGTGTCTTTTAGAGGGGGGTGGCCCCGCGCCACAAACCGCCTCTCAAGTTTAAGTGAAGCCTTTGTTCTCGCCTGTGCAAACACAGACCATCCCAGAAAGCAGCTTTTTAGGCAGAGAGAACTGAAGTTGGCCCAGGAAACACAGGTGGAGGAAGCATCGGATTTACAACAGCGGATCTGCTTTCTTCCGTGTGACGGCCAGTTTTAAATTCAACTCAGATTTAGTCAAATCCCACCCACCACATAAATTTGTCGGAAAATTTCCTGGACTCCACACCTGATGGCATTTAAAACTTACACACGTTCTTCTTTCCCAAAGCCCACGCGATTGCAGGGCAGGAGGGCTGGGGGGCCGGGCACGGCTGGGAGCGCAGCTCGCAGGAGCCCGCGCGGGGCTCAGGGTGCGTCCCCGGCTCCAGGTGGGCCCCGGCACCGCCAACTGCGGGGAACCCGCCGAGCCCCTAAACGCCCCCAAAGTGGCTGCAGCCGGCGACTGCGAGTGCTCCGCGGCGGAGCGCCCTGGGGCCCGCCCTGGGCGCAGCCGTGGCCAAGGAGAGGACGCACTTCCAACCTGGGGCGCCGGCAAAGGCTGTCGAGCGGCGACCGGCATTCCCGCGGCTCCCCGCCGCCCACCCGCCCCAGCGGCCGCGCCCCGAAAGTCCGCGCGCCGCGGGCGCCGGCCGGCCCAGGTGCGAAGGCGGTTGAGGCCCCGCCCAGGAGGGCCCCGCGGCGCCCGAGTGGGCCGGCGGGACGTGCGGGGGCGGGGCCCGGGCGCGCCCGCCCCCTGACCGGGCTATAACGCCGGCCCCGCGGGGCGGCCGCGGGCGGGCCGGGTGCGCGCCTGGGCCCTGGTGAGGCTGAGGGCGCGCGGGGCGGCGCAGCTGCTGCAGCTGCCAGGCGGCGGCGGGCGGCGGAGGCGCAGGGGGGAGGAGGAGAGGGAGGGGGCGGCCGGCTGGTTTGAGGGCACCGAGGCTGCCCGTGCCCTGCTAACTCCCGAAGGTGTCGCTTCCAACTCTTGCCTCCTTTGGAAGCAGGGAGCGTTAGTGTCAGGACACCCTGGGACTAGAGCGCTGAGCCCGCGCTAGTAATGCCCTCGTCTTCCTTCATCTGTTCTCAGCTTTATTATTATTTTTATTCATCTCTAGAACATGGACTTCCCGTGCCTCTGGCTAGGGCTGCTGCTGCCTTTGGTAGCTGCGCTGGATTTCAACTACCACCACCAGGAAGGGATGGAAGAGTTTTTGAAGACCGTTGCCCAAAGCTACAGTTCTATCACTCACTTACACAGTATTGGGAAATCTGTGGAAGGTAGGGTCCGTCTCCTGCACACATTCCCAAGCCCTCAGTCTTCCCTTTCATTCACTAAATACGCTGCAGCTTCATGTCCCGTCCATGAAGCTACTCTGAGGGTCACCAAACAGGTAAACCAAATAGTACCTGCGTGTTGGTTGTTTTCTGCTTTTGTGTGTTTCGTGTTATTTGTTTTGTGGGAGGAATGGTAGGAAGAACTGAATTTTGTTGAACTTCTCCATTGGAATTCAGCGTCACTTATCTTTTGCATTATTGGAGTTCTGTCTTTTTGGATCTTTCAGATATTGGTTATGTGTGATGTGTATTTTAGTTCCTTCTCAAATTCCCAAAGAAGGCTGTTTATCCATCTCAGTTTACCTTTTTGTTGGCTTGTTTAAATATGACTTGGACTGTTAGTATCATTTCTTCAAGTCTCTTTTAAACTAAAATAGTGCAGTTTGTAGGTAAGATTTCTATGTCATGTATAATTAGCCCTATGGCTTAAAGTTATGAAAAACTATCATTTCTACAAGTTTCTTTTAATCTTAAATAGTACAGTTCTGTTAGTAAGATTTGTGCCATGTATGTAAATAGTCCAATGGCTTAAAGTTATGTGAAAAAGTGTCTCTATGATTAAAGGTTGTATGTAAAATGTATCCATTTGAAGAAGAAAGTTCCTAGATAATATGTTAACAATGATTGATACTCTTCCTAGCATTTTCATGTTTATCATTTATAATTATTGTTTTAATTTTAAAACTATGTATATTTTGTTCAAGATCACTCAGATGTGAACTTTATAGCCAGGATTGGCACCCAGATCATTTGGACAAGGCAAATGATTTTATCAAATTATTTCTTAATCCTTTTTTATTATATTGGTACCCTCAAAGAGGTTACCAGTAAACTTAAGGCTTAAATTGAAAGTTTCATAAAGTTTATGCAGTTTGGATCTCAACTTTTTGTAGGGTGTGTTCAAACTCTTGGATTTTAGCTCTGAGCTTTTGAGTCAATTAGGAGTCCCATAATTACCATATTCTTAAGTAATCATTTTTCAAAAAAATTCAGGTCACAGTTTTTATGTTAAAGAAAAAGTATTACATAAATATACTGATGTGCAATGCAAAATAAAAATCCTAGGCTGTGTGTAATAGTACCTTTGTTTTTAAACAACATTGCCAAAGAGTTGGTGCCCGAATTACTCTGTATTGCTCTGTAATCCAAAATTATAGAGGGTGGATGTGTGAGAAATCATATCTTGAATCAGTATATGTATTCAGCCTTTTGAAACCATTCCCCCCTAGGGCTAGAGTAGAGCAATTTAAAAAGATCTAAGAATACTAATTATATTAATAAAGGAAATATAGAACCCAACTAGCTCGAGTTATTGTTCAGTCATCATTTAAACCACTAGATGATGAGGATGTTATTACTTTTAAGTACTAAGTGATTTGGTAAGTTTTTATGTTTTCGAAAACTAAGTGCTTGTGAAAGACAGTGGGGGACTCTCCTTCCTAATGTGAATCAGCTATTCTGATCTATCCTGCATGAAATCAAACCACAATAACAGTGAAAGCCAGCAGGCTTAATTTTTTTTTTTTTTTTTTTTTTTACCTTGTGTGCACTCTTGTGGTTAAAGGATTGAGGGGTTATCATGTGAAAATAAAATCTGACACTGGCAGTCAAACGTTTTTGTTGAGTACGTTGCTCTGAATAATTACTCGGATTAAGAAAAATCCCAAATCTGCCATTAGGTTCCAAGCGGTACATTAAACTATACACCAGTAACTGGGAGTCACTTGCCAAAGTGTCCCTGCATATTAGCGGGGTAATTGAGAGATGGTGCTCTTTCAGTGAAGCACTAGATAGGCAATTTTCCCTAGCCATTCTGCCCTCTGGTGTAGGATAAGTTTGCTTGGCAAACAGGATTTATGTGTTATTTATTTATTTATATTACATGTATTAACATGGGCAACCTTACCCAGAGGAAAAAAAAATGTTCCTACCCGGCCAAATATATTTTTAGTTTTTGTAAATGCATATCACATATATTTTCATTGTTGAAATAATGGGTTATATTCTGCTTTTTTTTTTTTCCATTTCACATCATTTCATTACATATTTCCATGAATTTAAAAAGTCTACAGATGTGAATTAGTTGCTGTATAGTATTTTATTCTCTTGATTATGTGAATCTTTTTACTCATTCACCTCTTTGGGCATCTGTATAGTTTCTGGTTAACTCTGTTGTAAATAGTGATGCTATGAAACCATCGATACATGCTGCGATAATTACCTTCTATTATTATTGGTTTTTTTTAACTTTTGATTATGAAATTTTTGAAACTGACATAAAAATTGAGTACACATATACCCTTTATCTAGATTCAGCCATAGTAAACTGATCATATTTCAATTGAGCCTTTTTAAGGATACCCCACTACTAGTGACATAATAAAGAAAATCTTAGGTCAAACAAGAAAAATAACTCAACAAAAGGACTGATGACTGAGTTCAGAAAAATCAGAACAAGTACCATGTTCATCGGTTCATTCATTCATTCCTCCATTCAGTTAAGGGAACACCTCCCTTTTTTGCTACTAACCCCTTTGTCTAGTGGGCTCCCTGGCACATAATCAAGAATCTGTATCTGTTTATTTAATGGATTGAATATTTGCCGAGCAAGAGCCATGGGAGGCAAGCAAAGATGTATGCTATTCGTTCCCTGCCATTAGGTAGCCCGCTTTCAAATACTAATGTATTTATTGTGGATTTCTCAGTCTAGGCTTTCCATACCCACCCCCTAGATTAGTTTAGGACCATTTTATTCTTTGTGTTGAGGGCTGACTTTCAATAGGTCACAGTGAGGGAACTGCTCCGCTACATACAAAACCCTAAGTACCATTTTAAATGAGATTCTCTCCCATCTCTGTTTTAAGAATTGTGTTGTGCTGCCTCCTGCTAAGTCTAATGTTTATTTTACCTCAATAAGGAAGGTGGGGAAGGGGTAGATAATAGCAGTATCTGTTACCAAGTAATTTCCATGTATTAGGCATTTTAATACATTATTTCAATCTCAACAACTCAGAGTAGGTATTATCCTCATTTACAGAACAGGTCAAATGAAGCACAGAGAGGTTAATTAACCCACCAAAGATCACACAGCTAATAAATGTTAGAGGGAAGATTCAAACTCATGTCTGCCTATCTCCCAAGCACATCTGTTCTTGTTAAAAAAGCAGGTTGGCACAGATGGAGATGCTTACATGGAGGTTGAGGTTGTTAGTGGAGGGTTTTAGAATAATGGTTTGGGCACATTTGATCTGAAAGTATAGCTTCTGCCAAGGATCTAGAGCTGTGCTGTTCAATACAGTAGCCATTAGTCACTTGGCAACTGAGCAGTTGAAATGTGACTAGACTAAACTGAGATGTGCTAAAAGTGACTTTGAAGACCTAATACAAAAAAGTAAAGTATTTCATTAATAATGATTTGATATTAATCACGTGTAGTATTTTAGATATGTTATATAAGAAATATTCTAAAAGTTAATTTCAGCTGTTTCTTTTTACTTTTGTTAATTTGCTACTAAAACATTTAAAATTATATATATGACTTGCATTATATTTTGATTGGGCTATGCTGCTTTAGAGAGCAATTTGTTATTACTAATTTTTTTCTGAGTACAGAAGGAATACTAGTTCATTTAGAAAATTTGGGAGATACAACAAAGCACCAAAAAAAAAATTAAAATCTCACCATCCAAAGGAAAAATTTAGTAGATTGGAATCATACTCTGTACTGTTTTGGGGCCTTTTTACCCTCTCTGAGCCAAATATCTTGTTTAGTTTGTCCACGCAAGCATGTTATTTCTAAAACTTGATTTTTAATCCCTGCTTTGTGTCCTATCAATGGGCATACCATTGTTTATTTAACTTACACCCCATCGATGGATATTTAGTTTGTTTCTAAACTTTCCTGTTATAAGCAATGCTGTAGTGAACATCCTCTTAGCTGACATTAGCTTAACTGCCATTAGCTCTGCTTCCTCCTTTCAGTTTGTATATTTAGAATGTCCCTTTCTCCTTGAGTACAAAGGAAGAAAATAAGATAAAAAAAAGTCTTGGCCGGGCACTGTGGCTCACGCCTGTAATCCTAGCACTCTGGGAGGCCGAGGTGGGCGGATCGTCCTGAGCTCAGGAGTTCGGAAACCAGCCTGAGCAAGAGCGAGACCCTGTCTCTACTAAAAATAGAAAGAAATTAATCAGACAACTAAAAATATATAGAAAAAATTAGCCGAGCATGGTGGCACATGCCTGTAGTCCCAGCTACTCGGGAGGCTGAGGCAGAAGGATTGCTTGAGCCCAGGAGTTTGAGGTTGCTGTGAGCTAGGCTGGCGCCACGGCACTCTAGCCCGGGCAACAGAGTGAGACTCTGTCTCAAAAAAAAAAAAAAAAAAAAAAAAAAAATCTTAAAGTGAAATTACACACAAAAAAAATGTTATATCAAATACCGGTATGCATTTGGGTTAGGGGAAGGAGATTAAATCAAATCGAATCAAATCTTCCTGTCTACAGCTAGGCTTGGTGGCATGCATCTGTAGTCCCAGCTACTAAGAAGGCTGAGGCAGGAGGATCACTTCAGCCAGGAGTTTGAGGCCAGCCTGAGCAACATAGTAAGACCCCATCTTTAAAAAAAAAAAATCCTATCTAGTGATTTAAAACAATTGACATTCTTCCTAGCTCCCTAGCAATTAAATATAATACGGTATAGTAAGTAGTTTGCTAAGAGGTTAATAAGTCCTAATTTGTGTTAAAACAAAACAGACGTAAGTTGTACATTAAAAATATTTTCTCATCTCTGTTTTATGAGGACTGCTTGCTGTATGTCAGGTGTTTAAATGTACAAATTTTCCATCTGGCAGCGGTGGCTCATGTCTGTAATCCCAGCATTTGGGGAGGCTGAGGTGGGAGGATTGCTTGAGGCTAGGAGTCTGAGACCAGCCTCATCATGAGGCCATTTCTATGAAAAAAAAAAAAAATTAGCTGGCACCGTGGCATGTGCCTATCTGTAGTCCTAGCTACTCAAGAGGCTAAATAAGGCAGGAGGATCACTTGAGCCCAGTGGTATGAGGCAACAGTGGGCTATGACTGCACCACTGCACTCCAGCCTGGGTGACAAAGCAAGACCCTTAAAAATAAATAAATAAATAAAGTACAAATTTTCCGATATGTGACCTTTCACGTACATACCTTTGCCAAACTCAACTGGAGGGCTTAATCTCCACTGCACTAAAAAAAAAAAAAAAGCCACCAACTTCAAACAAGTTGCCTTCAAACTGGCTTCACAGGGTTATCATGAACTTACCCAGAGTTGAAGATAACTGCCTTCATGATAGGGACACAAAGGCATTAATGATAGTGCTTACCTATGCGAAGCCTTTACCCTATCACAGAGTTCAGCAGAAGAAGCCAATTAAGTAATCCTGTTTGTTTAAAGAGCTTTCAATTAGTTGCTTATCCAGTTTTTACATTCCTCTGATGTAAATCTCTCTGTGGAAACTAGAACCACACTTAATGATAACAGCTAACTCACATGAACTGACAGTCCCCCAAACACAAAACTCAGCCTCCTTTCCTGCAGAATGTACAGGTAGATACATGCATATACTCGGGTGAAATTTAGCATAACATCATGTTTTTAGAGCAGGAATGGATGTTAGAGACCATTTGATCATTTGTTTAGTTGATTGAAACTTAGTTCAAAATGTTGCTTCCCCCAAGAAGCCTTTTTCCATTTGCCTGGGCAGAGTTGGAATCTTGCTACTCTTCCTAAGCATCTTCCAGTAGCTCTATCTATGTTGCACCTAGAGACCAGTGACCAGGCTTTGATCAGCTTTGTATCCTCAGCCCTAACGCATGCTCGTTAAATGTGACAGACACTCTAAGGGACAAAGCTGAAGAGTGATTCCATGCTTATTATATGAAACATATGAATGTAAATATATTGTTATACTGTACATTATTATAAAGTGTATAAGGTATATATTTTAATGTATAATTTATATAGTTACATTTATGGTATATAACCTTACGTGTATACTTTTTATTTTAATTTTAATAGATTTGAGGGTACAAGTTGAATTCCGTTACACATATATATTGCATAGCGATGAAGTCTGAACTTTTAGCATACCCATCACCCAAATAGTGTACATTGTAACCCATAGGTAATTTTTCATCTGTCACCCTGTTCCACTTTCCCCACTTTTGATTCTTCAATGTTTATTATAACACTCTCTGTGTCTTTGTGTAGCCATAATTTAGCTCCCACTTATAAGTGAGAACATGCAGCATCTGTTTTTCTGTCCCTGAGTTTCTCCACTTTGGATAATAACCTCCAGTTCCCTCCAAGTTGCTGAAAAAAACATTATTTCATTCTTTCTTATCACTGATTAGTACTCCATAATATATAAATATATACACCACATTTTCTTTATCTACTCATCAGTTGATGGCCACTTAGTTGATTACATATCTTTGCAATTGTGAATTGTGCTGCAATAAACATATGAGTGCAGGTATCTTTTGATATAATGATTTCTTGTCCTTTGGGTAAATACCCAGTAGTGGGATTGCAGGATCAAATGGTAGATGTACTTTTAGTTCTTTGAGAAATCTCTATACTGATCTCTATAGAGGTTATACTAATACATGCCCACAAACAGTATATAAATCTTCCTTTTTCACCACATCTGTGCAAATATGTATTTTTTTGTCTTTTTAATTATGGCCATTCTAATTAGAGTAAGATGGTATCACATTGTTGTTTTAATTTGCATTTCCCTGATAATTAGAGAGGTTGACCATGTTTTCATATGTTTAGCCATTTGTATGTCTTCTTTTGAAAAATGCCTGTTCATGTCATTTGCCCACTTTTTAATGGGGTTCTTTGTTTTTTCTTGCTTAGTTATTTGAGCTCCTTATAGATTCTGGATATTAGTCCATTGTCAGGCACATAGTTTGCAAATGTCTTCTCTCATTTGGTAGGTTGTCTGTTTACTCTTTTGGTTATTTCTTTTGCTGTGCAGAAGCTTTTTAGTTTAATTAAGTCTCATTTGTCTATTTTTATTTTTGTTGCATTTGCTTTTGGGATCTTGGTATTAAATTCTTTGCCTAAACCAATGTCCAGAAGAGTTTTCTTCTAGGATTTTTTTGGTTTCAGGTCTTACATTGAAAGCTTTAATCCATCTTGAGTTAATTTTTGTATATGTTCAGCGATAGGGATCCTGTTTCATTCTTCTGCATGTGGCCATCCAGTTTTCCCAGCACTGTTTATTGAAGGGTGTGTCCTTTTCCCAGTGTATGTTTTTGTCTCCATTGTGAAATATCAGTTGGTTGTAGGTATATGGTTTCATTTCTGGGTTCTCCATTCTGTTCCATTGATCTATGTATCTACTTTTATACCAGTATTGTCCATGCTATTTTGGTTACTATAGCCTAGTAGTATAATTTGAAGTCAGATAGTGTGATGCCTGCAGTTTTATTCTTTTTGATTAGGTTTGCTTTGGCTATTCATACTCTTTTTTTGTTCCATATGAATGTTAAAATTATTTTTTCTAATTCTGTGAAAAATGGCATTGATATTTTGATAGGAATTGAATTTAATTTGTAGATTGCTTTGGGCAGTATGGTCATTTTAACAATATTGATGCTTCTGATCCATGAGCATGGAATGTTTTTCTATTTGTGTCATCTGTAATTTCTTTGATCAGTGATTTATAGTTCTCCTTGTAGAGATGTTTCACCTCCTTGTTATTCTTAGGTGTTTCATTTTATATTTATTCTTTGCGGCTATTATAAATGAAATTGAGTTCTTGATTTAGTTATCAGCTCAGTCATTATTGGTATATAGAAATGCTATTAATTTTTATACATTGATTTTATAACCTGAGACTTTGCTGAATTCATTTATTGAATCTAGGAGTCTTTTGGAGGAGTCTTTAGGGTTTTCTAGATATAAGATCATATCATCACCAAACAGAGATAATTCGACTTCCTCTTTTCCAATTTCTTTCTCTTGCCTTATTGCTCTGGCTAGGACTTCCAGTACAGTGTTGAATAGAAGTGGTGAAAGTGGGCATCCTTGTCTTGTTCTAGTTCTTTCAACCTTTCCCCATTCAATATGATGTTGGTTGTGGGTTTGTCATATATGGCTTTTGTCATATATGATAATTTTGAGGTATATTCCTGCTATGCTGAGTTTTTTGAGAGTTTTTATCATGGAGGTATGCTGAATTTTATCAAATGCTTTTTCCACATTATTGAGATAATCATATGGTTTTTGTTTTTAATTCTCTTTATATGGTGAATTACACTTATTGACTTGTATATGATGAACTATCCTTGCATCCCTGAGATGAAACCCACTTGATCATGGTGAATTATCCTTTTGATGCGCTGTTGGATTCAGTTTGCAAGTATTGTATTGAGAATTTTTACATCTACATTCATCAGAGATATTGGTCTGTAGTTTTCTTTTTTGTTGCATCCTTTCCTGGCTTTGGTATCAGGGTGATACTGGCTTTGTAGAATGAGTTAGGGAGGATTCCCTCCTTCTTGATCTTTTGGAACGGTTTCAGTAAGGTTGGCTGGTATGTCTGGTAGAATTTGGTTGTGATTCTGTCTGGTCCTGAGCTGTTTTTGTTGGGAGATTTTTTTTTTTTTTTTTTTTTTTTTTTTATCGATTCAGTCTCACTACTCGTTATTGGTCTGTTCAGGAGTCTATACCTTCCTGGTTCAATCTCAGGAGATTCTATGTTTTTAGGAATTCATCCATTTCCTCTAAGTTTTCTAGTTTGTGAGTATATAGCCTCTGATGATTTTTTGTATTTCTGTGGTTATCCATTGTATTATCTCCTTTTTCATTTCTGATAGTGTTTGTTGGGATCTTCCCTCTTCTTTTTTTGGTTAGTCTAACCTAGTGTTTTATCAATTTTGTTTATCTTTTCAAAGAGCCAACTTTTTGTTTTGTTGTTCCTTTTTATTTTTTTTTTCCATCTCTATTTCATTTAGTTCTGCTCTTATATTTGTTATTTCTTTTCTTCTGCTAACTCTGGGTTTGGTTTTTCTTGTTATTCTAGTTCCTTGAGATGCAATGTCAGGTTGTTAATTTGTGATCTTTCTCCTGTTTTGGTGAAGGCATTTAATACTATACATTTCCCTCTTAGCACTGCTTTTACTATATCCCACAGTTTTTGATATATTGTGTTTTCATTTTCATTCGTTTCAAAAATTTTTTGAATTTCTGTCTTTGTTTCTTCATTGACCCAGTGATTGTTAAGGAGCATGTTGCTTAATTTTCATGTATTTGTATAGTTTCTGAAGTTTCTCTTTGTATTGATTTCTAGGTTTATTCCACTGTGGTCTGAGAAGATACTTGACATAAGTTTGAATTTTAAAAATTTGTTAAGACTTGTTTTGTAACCTAAAGTGTGGTCTGTCTTAGAGAATGTTCCATGTGCTGATGAAAAGAATGTATGTTCTGTAGTTGTTGGGTGGAATATTCTATAAATGTCTATTAAGTTCATATGGTCTAAAGTCCAATTTAAGTCCAATGTTTCTTTGTTGATTTTGTGTCTAAATGATGTGTCTAGTGTTGTTAACACTACTATTGTGTTGCTGTCTGTCTCTTTCAATAGGTCTAGTAGTATTTGTTTTGTAAATCTGGGTGCTCTGATATTGGGTGCATATATATTTAGGATTGTTATATCCTCTTGCTGAATTGATCTCTTTATCGTTATATAGTGACTGTTCTTGTCTTTTTTTTACTGTTTTTGATTTAAAGTCTGTTTTTATCTGATATAAGTATAGCTACTCCTGCTCACTTTTGGTTTCCATTTGCATGGACTATCTTTTTCTACCCCTTTACTTTCAGTCTATATGTATCTTTATGGGCAAGGCGAGTTTCTTATAAATATCATATAGTTGGACCATGATTTTTAATCCATTCTGCCAATCTGTATCTTTTAAGTGGAGCATTTAATCCATTTACATTCAAGGTTAATATTGATATGTGAGGCTTTGCTCTTGTCATATTGTTGATTGATTTCTAGCTGTCTTATGAATTATTTGTTTCTTTTTCTCTTTTCTGTCTTTGGGGTTTGCTGAACCTCTGTCACATTGCCATTTAATTCCTTTCTCTTCCTCCTTTGTCTGATTGTTTTTTTATACCCTTGAGTTTTATTTTTTTTGTGTGTGTTTACATAATGATGAATACTGACATTTCATTTCCATGTTTAAGATACATTTAAGCATTTCCTGTAGAGCTGGTCTAGTGGTGATGAATTCTCTCAGTGTTTGCTTGTCTGGGAAAGACTTTATTTCTCCTTCATTTAGGAAGCTTATTCTGGCGAGACATAAAATTCTTGGCTGACAGATTTTTTTCCTTCAGCAATTTGAAAATGCCATCCCATTCTCTTCTGGCCTGTAAGGTTTCTTCTGAGAGGTCCGCTGTTAGTATGATTGGGTTTCCTTTGCAGGTGACTGGATGCTTTTCTCTTGCTAACTTTAAAATTCTCTCTTTCACTTCAATTTTTCTTCATTATAATATGCCATGGTGAAATCCTTTTTGCAGTGTATTTGCCTGCATCATTGGGCCTCCTGTACCTGAATGTCTTACTCTCTTGGTAGTCCTGGGAAGTTTCCATTTTCATCAGTTATTTCCTTAAACTGGTTTTCTAAACTTTTCTGATCTCTCTTCCCCCTGAGGAATACTGATAATTATTAAGTTCAGCCACTTAATATAGTCCCAGATGTCTCAAAGGCTTTGCTCATTTTTTAAAATTATTTTTTCCTATTATCTGACTGGATTATTTCAAAAGATCTGTCTTCAAGTTCTGAGATTCTTTCTTCTGCTTGGTCTAGTCTGTTATTGAAGCTTTTGAAAGTATTTTGTATTTCCTTCTATGAATTTGTCAGCTCTGGAATTTCTGGTTTTTTGTTTGTTTGTTTTTTTAAGATATCTCTTTCCTTGGTAAATTTCTCATTCATACCTGAATCAATTTTCTCACTTCTTTGTATTGGTTTTCAGATTTCTTTTGCATCTCATTGAGCTTCTTTAGAACCAATATTTGGAATTCTTTATCTGGCATTACAAGGAATTCTTTTTTGATTGGGATTTGTTGCTGAACAATTCTTATGGTCCTTTGGTGGTGTCATATTTCCTTGCTTTTTCATGTTTCCTGTGTCCTTGCATTGATATATGCACATCTGATGTAGCAGTCACTTGTTCTGATTTTTTGAAATTGCTTTCCAAGGGGAGAATTTATTTCCTGAAGATGTGTGTATATTGTTGGTTGAGTAGGATACTTTGGCTTTGATTTTGGGTGCTTGCAGTAGTGTGATCTCTGTGTGATTTCTTGGGCAGTACACAGAGTCAGTGGTATCTGATTTCCTTGGTGGCTTACAGAACAGTTATCAGTTGAGGCTGTGGTGAAGTTTTGCTGGGGACTTGACCATCATCCAAGCCAGTCTTCAGGCCCCAGTGGTGGCAGCAGTGGGCTGAGTATGCCTGCTTGTAGGCCCCAGAGTAGCTTCCACTAGCAGTGGTCTTAGTGTGTCCTGGGGGGCCAATTCTTGGGCCTTCAAGTGACTTGCTCAGAAGCTACTAGTTGGAGCAAATGCCCAGGTATGTGAGTGGGTTCTTGGTCCCCTGAGCAGCTGGTGAGATGTGGGAGGTGGCAGTACCTGTGGTGGAACCACCCACTAGGACCCAAGTGGTCCGTATTGCTATTACTGGTAGCTGCAATGGATTGGGCAGGTTAGTCCTCGGTCCCACAGCTGCCTATAACAGGAAGTGGATATTGTCCTAAGTGTGCTTAGGAAAGCTTAGTCTCCTCTGTCCCTTCCTGGCTGAGTGGCAGCTGCAGCCACATCACCTTGAACTTAGTCTGAGGGTGGGGCATGGCCAAACAATTAACTCTGTGGGGCTGCAATCAAAGAGGACAGGGCTTCTTGCAGGCAAATAGCAAGATGCTGGGGACAGTGCCCTCTGCTCTTGTCTCAGTCTCACAGCAGCCTGTAGCAGGGCAGTGGGAATTGTCCTAGGTGTGTGAAGGAGAGCTTGGGCTCTGCTGTGCCTCCTCAGCTGGGTGGGCCTGTAGCTGCATCAGCCCTAACTCAGCCCAAGGGCGGGGCACTGCCTAGCTTTAAAGTCCCAAAATGGCACCTTGGGCCTGTGACCAGAGATGATGGGGCCTTTCTCAGATAGGCTGTTTTGGCAGGAAACTGTGGGAAGAGCAGTTTGCTCAGGACTCAGTCTCAACAGTGGCCCATTGCAGGATGGTGGGTATTGTCCTAGATGTGTGTTGGAAAGTCTGGTTTCCATGCTCTTCCCTAGCTGGGCAGCAGCTGCAGCCATGTCAGCCCAAACTCAGCCTAAGGGGAGGGCACAGCCCCATGTTACACTCTCAAAATGGCACCTTGGGCCTACAACCAGAAAGGCTGGGGCCCCACCTAGGCAAACAACCTGGGCAAGAAACCATGGACAATGCTGTCCACTCACATCTCATTCTCAAGAGCAGCCTGCAGCAGGGTGGCGGGGACCATCTCAGGAGTACCTGGGAGCACCTGGGCTCCTCTATCCATCCTCAGAGCTGCACAGTGGCTGCAGGCACACCTGTGGTTCCCTGGTATCTAGGCTCTCAGAATGGTGCCCGGCTCAAGCTGCTCTAGGCTTGGACACCTGTGGATTCTGTGTGAGTTCCCTTTCCAGATCAATGTCTCTGCACAATCTCCAAGCAGCTCCCTCAGTTAAGCCTGAGACCTGCGTGGGCTGGGGGGATTCTCATAGCCAAGATCATAAAAGCTCGTTTCAGAGAGTGGAGCCCTAGGGGCTTCTTTCTTACTGTTTCCCTGTGTCCAGGAGCCTCTCCCGGCCCTTAACCAGTCCCCAGTCAGGCAAGTTGCCCTCAACCCTCTCCTTGCCCATTCGTGGTGCTTCCCATCACTTTCCTGGAGAATCCTAGCATTCTCTCTGAGATGACCTATTCGAGCTGAGACTCTGCTTACTATTCTGTTCCTCTCCATGGAGGAGACACAAACCACCTGTGTCCAGTCAGCCATGATCTTATCTTCCTATGTGTACACCTTTATGTAGTTACATATACTATATGTAAGTCCTTCAGTCCCTCAAGAAAATGAAACTGTTTTCTTGCAATATAAACTTTTTTGCTAAAACTAATTTTATGGTAAATAATATGATGACTTAGAGAGGTAGAGTTGGAAGATCACAATTATGCTCCAGCTCAAAATAAGTCACTGGCAGGTAGGAGAGGACTTTGAAAAGTTAGTGTCTTTCCAGCAGTAAAGGATATAATTGAATTATTCCCTGACAAACCTAAAGTAGGTCCACCCCCTCCTTCGCCCTCAGTCCCCCAAACCCTGACCAAACATTTATTAAGAGAAGACAGTAAGTATAGGAGATTCACTATCCTCACCGTCATCCCTGCCTTCACCAAGAAGAGTTTAAATAAATATCAGTGCAGGTTTTATTTGAGCAGTGCAGGAACAATTGAAAGATCTATATAGAGAATTTTGAAAAAGAGAAGAAAGGAAGGAATCATGTGAAGAACGCTTTTTGTCTCACAAGTTAAGCAATGAAACCTTTCCATTTTAAGTGTCTCTTTTTCCCCTCTGTAGTCAGAAATGTACAGATTTAAGGTGAAGACAGATGACGTATTTAATTATTCTTGCTGTGGGTGGCTTATAAAGGCACAAGTTTGAAAAATACACAGAGAAACTGTTGAAGTTAATTTAACTTTAGTTTTTAGTCCTTGTTAAATATTAATTCCCTTGTCCATCGTTGGTAACTCATTCAAGCCCACTCATTAAAATCCTTTGCATGGCAGGTATTAGCTCTTGTGAAAATGTATACACCTGGAGACACGTGGGAGGCCCAGGATCATTTTAATGTGTGGCAATTCTACAAGCGTTTGCACATTATTTTTTAATTAGAAAGATTTATTTACACCTTAATAATAATACCAAATATACACAGAGTTAAATTTCAGATAAAGGTTGTTCAGTTGGGGAAGACATTTTATTTTTTCCACCGTTGTTAGGGACTCAGATGAACAATCTTACTGTGATAGACATAAGCCCAGCTGGTTTATCATTTGTTACTGGAAGTAAATTCCTTTCTATTTATGAAGAAACAGAAAGACAAATTGGGAAATGCCACATTTCTAGCCTTAAGAAACCTTTTAGTTGGACTCGGTCATATTTTGAGTTTTAAGAACACGTACTTCTAAATGTGTGAGATGTTTTCAGACTCCATGGCATACGATCCTGGCATAACACCATGCCAGTCAATTGCAGAGACTTTCAGACTTGTTTTAGACTTGGAGCTCTTTGGTCAAATGATTCTTGCTCAGAAGAAAACACCAATCCATCTGTACTGGGCACTGGATTAGGCAAGGGATACAGCAGTGAGCAAACCACGTCTCTGTTCTGATGTTTCCTACGCATGCTGGTGGGGGAGGCAACAAACGAAAAACAAGGCAAGTTCGGATTTTGATAATTGCCATGAAGCAAATAAACAGTTTAATGTAACGGAAAGTAACAATTACCCTGGAACGCAAGTTCCATGAAGGTATGGAATCTATCTTGTTTTTCACTGTATTTTTAGTGCCTAGAACACAGCAGCTATTGTTTGTGAGAATGTTGTATGGAAAGAATGATGGGAGGCCTGCCTGAAAAGAGGTAGATTTTCTCTGCAACTGAAATGCTTAGGAAGAAGATATTTTAAAAATAACCAACAACAGGAGGCGGGGGGGAAAGATGGAGAATTTGAGCTGAGATCCGACAGGGAAGTCAGCTAGCCCTCATAGCCTGATTCAAAGTGCACAAAGAAGCGCACATGCAAAGGCCTCGAGGTGGAAAGAGTTTGCTGTAGTCTAACAACAGAAATGAGAACAGGGTAGCTGGAGCACAGTGAGCAAGTGGAGAGTGGGCTTTGAGGAAGTTGGAGGGGTGTGCAGGGGACATCATAGAGTGCCTGATAAGCTAATTCTAACATGGAGAGTTTGAATTCTGTTCAAATAATAGGAAACCACTGAAGAGTTTTACGCAGAGAGTGATGCAGTCTGACATAGGTTTGAAAAAAGATAACTAGCTGCTGAATAGAGAATTCATTAGAAAGGGGCAAGTACAGAAGCAGGGGGAATAATCCAATTATGATAATCCAGGCAAATGTCGACGATGGTGATTTGGATTAAGATGCTGTATTAGAAATGAAGAGAAGCAGAGGGATTAGAAATTTGTTTTGGAAATAGAACCAACAGTGCTTGCTAATGTATTGGATTGGGGGAGGAGGAAGTGTGAAGAAAAAAGAAAAATCAAGGATGACTCTTAGGTTTCGTGCTTGGCAACTGGGTGTATGAGGTGTTATTTACGTAGAGGGGAAAAACTGGAAGAGGTCAAATATGGAGTGAAATGAAAATTGAGATAGTTTTTTAGAAATTTCGAAATCCTTAGGAGACATGAGACATTCAGTGGGGATGACCAGTAGGCAGTCGAGTATATAAGTGGAGCTCGGGGGAGAGACTTGGTTGCAGAAACAAACCTGGGAGTCATCGACATACAGATGGTATTGAAACCCATGGGACTAATAAAATAACCTAGCAAGAGAGTGGAGATAAAGAAAAGACGGCCAGAATAGAGTTATAGGATACTTGAATATTTAGAGTCTGGTAGAATATGAGAGCCAACAGTGGAGATTGGAAGAATATTGGCAGTGAGGTAAAAGGAAAACTAAGAGTGATGTCTCAGATGTCAAGGAAGGGAAGTGGTTCAAGAAGGAGAATGTTTCGGAGGTTCCCACGATCACCCACGACTGATTTGCTGGAAGGACTCGCTCATGACTCAACATAAAGTCACATTCAAGGCTACGATTTATGACAGCAAAGGATACAGTGCAGGAAGAGCAGTAGAAAGACATACAATGACGAAAGCTAGAGAGGTCAGGGTAGGCTTTCTTGTCCACCCTTTGCGGGGACCCCACATGTTTCTCGGGATGCACATTTCTCCCCAGCTGTGAACTGCAGAGACACATGGAAAATGCCTCCACCGTGGGAAGCCCTGTTACCAAAACCACAAGAGGGTTCCTTCCTAGGTACAGTTGCTCATTGCACAGAAAGCCAATTACTGAGACAATGAGGATTGCCAAGGAAGAAAGGAATTTTTAATGATGTTGGCCAGGAGACAGGGGAAGAAGCCTCAAGTCCGTCTCCCCAACTAACAGAGAATAGGGGCTTTTATAAGGGGTTAAAAAAATGTGGAAATTAACGAGGGGCTACGTGCCTAGGAGTAGGTCGTGTTGAAATTAATGCAGGTAGGTGGTTTGATTCAGAAGTTACAGGTTAGTGAGGGATGTTTAGTCTTGGCTTCAGGAAGTCTGGGGCAGGAATCTTCAGAATCTCAACGCCTTTATCTTGCAGAAATTCTGCCATTTCTGGGAAACAACTCAAAAGGTCAAGTACTTAGTTAAAAGTTATGGTGTTCTGGTCATCAAGCCCTACTGGCCTGGGAATCCAAAGCACGAGAAACATATAGGGAAAACATGTATGGGGGTTCATCCTGTTTTATTCATGTGGCTGGTTACAGCCCACTCCAGTCTTGGGAGTTCAGAGTTCTTCAGGGGAGCTAGTCATATAGCTATGTGGCCAACCAGGGTGCAGACCCCAACGTGGGTACTAGGCCATATCAGGAATCTTCGTGTTTACTTTAAACAACAATTTTGGCTTGGTAGATCTTGACCGCACTGCCTTGGAGGTTCAAAATAACTAATTAGTGAACATTTCAGGAGTTTAGTGCTCAGAGTTTGGTTCAGGGTCATTGCTATGACTACAGGTGTTCCCAGAGATAAGCAAGAGCTGAGTAAAACATGCTGGCAGTGCTAACTCTTTCTTCTTGAGGTCACGGTTAATGCTGACTGCTGATGGAAATCAAAACTGAACGCCATAAAGTTAAGTGATATGTCCCAAAGTATAGTTAGTTAATTTCTATTTCTCTATTTTTATTTCTGACAGATACTTTAAATTTATTTAGCAAACATTTATTGAATACCTACTATGGTTCATGGCATGTGCTAGCATAGGAATACAGAGGTAAAGAAGTTAGACATGGTCCCACCCTGATGGAGGTGACAATCTTGGGGGGTGGGGCGGTGGGAGGAAAGGGACATCCAATAATTACAGCTGTGATTAGCTCTGTGGGAGTATAGGACAGAGGGACTTACCATGGCTGAGACCTGAAGGATAAAGAGAAATCAGCCAGATGAAAATGGGAAGGGCGGTGCTCACTTCGGCAGCACATATACTAAAATTGGAACGATACAGAGAAGATTAGCATGGCCCCTGCGCAAGGATGACA
>RJWJ010020944.1:0-28445 GCA_004363605.1 Indri indri | reverse complement strand
AAATATAATGTGCATCAATTTATACAAAATTGTAGAACAGGCAGAAGTTGAAAACATTCAGAACAATTTATTTAGAAGACAAAACATTAAGTGAAAAAATCTGTATGTTTAGAAATGTAAAAACACACACCTTGGTAACTCATGGGTTAAAGAAATTATAATGAAAAATTCTGCTTCCTTTTGGCCAGAACCACCATCTTGCAGTAATTTGCTGGATGTACACAAAGGGAAAGAGGAGAGGCACTGAGACATGTCCTCCAGGCCTTTTAGAGAACATGGCGTTGTTCCTTTGGCCACACACATGCAAATCTCCAAGAAAGGTGATATTGCAGACATCAGAGGAATGGGTACTGTTCAAAAAGGCATGCCCCACAGATGTCACCATGGCAACACTGGAAAAGTCTACAGTGGTACCCAGCATGCTGTTGGCATTGTTGTGATCAAACAAGTTAGGGGCAAGATTCTTGCCTCGAAAATTAATGTGCACATTGAGCATATTAAGCACCCCAAGAGTCGAGATAGCCTCCTGAAACGCGTGAAGGAAAATGATCAGGAAAAAAAGGAAGCCAAAGAGAAAGGTACCTGGGTTCAACTGAAGCACCACCCTGCTCCACCCAGAGCAGCACACTTTGTGAGAACCAACAGAAAGGAGCCTGAGCTGCTGGAATATTCCCTATGCATTCATGGCATAATAGATGTAAAAAAAAATTAAAGATCTCTGGACTGTAAAGAAAAAATTTTAAAAATCAGAACTAAATTATAAGGAAAATATATCAAAAGTAATGAGATGCAGCAAAACAGTATCGACAGAGAAATGTTTAGCCTTAAATGCTTAAATATGAAAAGCAGAGTGACTGAAAATTCTAAAGTACAAATTCCCCATCTTAAAGATAGAATAAAGCAATAGAATAGACCTTTAATAAGTAGAAGGAAGAAGGTCGTAGAAATTTTTTAAAAAATTGGCCAAATATCGATTCTTTGAAAAATCTAAACTTTGGGAGCACTGATCAAGAAGGGAGAAGTAAGGTACAAATTACGAAATTAAATGTAAAAATCAGTACGGAAACATTAGAGATTAAAAAGATACTAACTAAATACTCTTATAAATATATGCTAATGAATTTGATGACTTACATGAACAAATTCCTAGAATACTGTGGAAAAAGAAAAGCCCAAAACTGGCACAAAAAGAAATGGAAAGTAGAAGAGTTTTATAACTTCTAAAGAAATTGAATTGGCATTTTAAAAAGATTTCAAAACACATATAACACAAAGTTCATAGTTTTGAAAATTATTTCTGCTAATTTTTCAAGAAATAAACAATTCTAAACTTATACAAATTCTTCCGCAGCATTGAAAAAGAGGGAACTGCCCTAAATATTCAATGAAGTCTATATTACATTGATAACAAAATAAGAAAAGGACAAGAAGAGAAAGAAAAATTTCAGGGTAATTCCATTCATAACCATATGAAAATTCTTTACAGTATGTTAGCAAATTAAGTCCAGAAATTTATAAAAAGATAATACATGTTGAAGTTGAATTTATTAAAGGAATGCAATGGTAAATTAACGTTAGAAAAATTAGTTAATGTGACTCATCACCTAAGGAGGAAAACCATGAGATCTCAATGGATGTACAAAAAGCATTTAATTAAATTTAAATAATATTCAAAGATAAATGTTCCAAATAGGCTGGGTGCAGTGGCTTATGCCTGTAATAGTAGCACTGTGGGAGACTGAGGCGGAGGATCGCTTGAGGTCGGAAGTTTGAGACCAGCCCTGAGCAAGAGTGAGACCCTGTCTCTACTAAAAACAGAAGAATTAGCCAGGTGTCACGGCTCACGCCTGTAGTAGCACAGCGGAGACCCGGCCTTTGTGGAACAGATGGTTCTTTCTTGCCAGAGGTAGCCCGTGACTGTAATTACTGTGTTACCTGCAGCTAACAGTTCTGAGGGGTGAACAGGTAATGTATATTTCAACAGGCATCATATAAATAGACAGATTAATGCTGCAATGAGCCCCCTTCTTTGGGAATATGAGCAAAATTAGAAATGGTTCTTAGATCTTTTTACTGAATGTCTTGATCCGACAATCCTGGAAAAGAGCGAATACTAATGAAAACGGAGTCGATTTCTATTGTATAAGACATTTAAAGGGTTTAAAAACATCAGGAGCAAAGGTGTAACTCAAAATAACTCTGTGCAAAGACACTGCGAGAACGTGGCCACCACCGGCTGACAAATCACCGAGACGGGGCAGCGGCAGCAGCTCCAGCGCCCCCCGGAGGGCGCCGAGGGCCGCGTCGCGCGGTCCCCGCGGCTTTCCCGTGACGCTAACCCACAGCCTGGTGGAAAACTTACGCTTCCCTTAGGATGTGAGACATCAGAATTTTTACTGGGGGGATTTTTCTCACAAAGGCGACGAGGAATTTCTGACACGCAAAACTTGAGAGTCGAGCTTCGAAACGGGCAGGTCCTGAAATGAAGTTAGTGCCTTCCAGTAAAATGGCGTTTCACTCTCCCGGTCACGAACCTGTGGGAGCGCTAAAAAAAATTTTATTTTTGGCGGTAATCTTTGGGAGGACGATTGCAATATGAAATTAAAATGGGCACAAATCCTGAGGTACGTGACTCCTTGGGTTTTATCTGGGGAGTTTTTCCTGGACCCGACTGCTGAGGTTGGAGGCGACACGGCCATTTCAAGGGGCTGACACGTGCCAAGTGCTCTCGCGTCTCTTCCGGGGTAATCTCTGCAGCCCCCGGGAGGGCGAGGGGTGTCGGTATCGCACAGAGCGGTCGGTCCAGGCGCCGCAAGCTCGGGTCAGCCACTCGAGGTCACGCAGGGCAGACCGGGGTGCAGGGTCAGGCGTCCAACCCAGGACGGCCGTCCCCGCTCTCCTGGCCCCGTCCGTGAACGTGTCCCTGCGTCTGTCTGGTTCACGGGTTGCCCTGTCCAGACCGAGTTTGCTGAGGGCTGGAAGCCGGGTTTTTTCACGTTTGAATATTCAGCGCCCTAATGAAACTGGCTTACAATAACTTTGTATGTTTCTCTCAGCCCGTTGCTAAAATAAATTCCGATTCCTCAGAGCAAGGGGAAAACGCTTTAAAGTTCTAAGGAAAAGAGAAATTAGAAGCAGGAGGGTTCCAGGAGGGACCATAGTAAAGAAAAAAAAAATTAACCTTAGGAGGATACGTTACGGGTTTGCGCGCTGGAGAGGCGATGTACTCCTCAGCTGGCATTTTCTGATGGAGTGGAGACAGGTGCTTAGAAAACTAAGCAAAGCATGAACTCACAGGAAACAAAGCTCCGCGAGAAAATAGACATAACCACGGTACAATCTGAGTATCTGTGGCTCAGCGGGGTGGTATCTGCACAATCGTAATAATGAACAGTGAATACTGAATATCGGTCTCGCCGCGGGCGATAGAGCTGCAGTGCGGGGACAGGCCCGTGTGGGCAGTGGGGAGCGAAATCCGCGTCTTCTAGGTAGACAGTCAAGGCGAAGAGCACCAAATAGCAGGGCAAGCATATTGCTCAGAAACACGGAGTTATCATAAATTAACTGGCAGAAGAAACAGCTGCCAGAGCTGGAAGCGGGTGCCGCTGGGTATCCGGGAAGCTGGGGATCCAGGGGACCGTTAGTTTCCACTGTGAGCCCTTTCATTGTAATTTTTTTTTACTTTTTAAGGTATGCGTACATATTTTTTTTCAAGTTATGAAAGTAAAGTGAGAGTCAGCTGGGACTGGCTTTGGGGTAGAAACCACATCCTGAGTTGAATCTTTAGACCATGGAACAGTTTCTGAGGTACTTAAGCATGAATTCTTGCTTGATCGGCCACGTGATGCACCAAGTGATTTTTGGTGACTAAACCAAAATAATAAAAAATAAACTTGTATGGATACCGTGCTATAGTTACAGAGCACCCCAAGGAAAATAAAACAAGACAAACCAAATATTCCGTAAGCACATATTGCTACTCCAACTTCTGTTTTATGTTGCTGTCATCCAAGGTGAAAATTTAAGCATAGCTTTTTCATAAAAAATAGCTCACTTGTACTGAACATTCGCTATGTATATGTTTCAGACCCTGTAGAAACCACATCCTGCATTTAACCTTTGGATCACTGAGCAGTTTCTGAAGCGGTGAGCACAACTTACTGTACAATCTACCATGTCTGGACAGAAATAGTTTAAGTGGACTGATATGAAATACAGCATTTATTTTTAGGGCTTTAGGAGTAAGTGACATAGTGAAATTACACACAAGAGAAACTCAAATGGAGTAAAGTACCCATCTTACTTAAGCGCCTGTTATTGTCCCAACTACTACCTGATCTTGCTGTCCACCGCAGGATAACATTTTGATGAATGTTTCAGTATTAATCGCTAACATTTAATGAGCACCTAGAATGTGCCTGGCACAGCCTTCAATTTTTAGATACTTCCAGAAGAGTTTATGTTTCAGTTCTGGGGTTCCAGGTCTGTGCTCGAAAGTTCATAAAGTGTGAACAAGCTAACTCTTACCTAATTTTCAAGGCAGGGTAAAGTTGAAAAAGCAAATAGAGGTTTACTCTGAGCCTTGCCTGGAAGTTTATGAATTGTTTATGTATAGCATGTAGGTATCTCATACATATCAAATTAATACAATGGCATTTTAATCAAATCTTCTTCTATATGGTCGAGTGACTTGGCAGCCATATAACATACCGAGGGGAAGCCACACGTGTACAGACTTGTGTGGTACAAAAAAGAACAACCCCTTTACAAGGCAGAGTGTCCGGCAGGAACAGCCCACGGGGGTGTGGTTTAATGAAGAAGGTGGATGGGCCGGCTTTCTGCAGGGCTGGGTGGCTCCACTTGTCCCAGTGGAAGCCAGCGTCTGTCGAGCACCTGCTAGGCAGCATGTACAGAGCTAGGGGTTTAGGCGCACGGTCTCATGCATCGGCATGCCTCTTCCATCACTGTGGGAACTGTGGCCTAAGGTCACAGCTAGCAGACAAAAATCAGGGCTAAATCAGTGCTTTACCCCAATTCTCCAAGTCAGGGCTGGAACAGTGATGCTCCCTGTATCTTGGAGCTGACAGCTCTGGAGCACGCAGAATTTCCTGTCTGAGCTCTGTGGGTGTTTCCCCAAATAATCTACTGGTTCCGAGGCTGATGTATGTTATCTGTGAGGTCTGTGACATTCATTTCTGTTCTGCTCCACCTACATTTGTACGGATGCTTTGGATTTATCAAGATCTAGCCCGAACGGGAAATCCAGGAAGAAGGTGGGTGTGGTGGCAGACCATGCCAAGAGAAGGGACTGATTTATCTGTCTAATCTGGGGTTTACACAAGATAAAGTTTTTTTTTCCTTCCTTAACAGAAAGAAAATAAAATAGTTTTAGACCAGCCTTAGTCTCCTAATCATAGACTGCACAATAGCCCTGTGCATTTCCTTACGCCTGGTTTCTTAGAAACACAGGGGACACTTGATGCTAGTGAAAGCCCAGAGTCGTGGGTTAGCATTTGTTTGTGTTTGTTGCAGGGACTGTGGGAGCCATCATCTGAAGGTTCTACAGGAATTCAATGGGAAAGGAGAGGGTGTGCTACAGCAATTCTTAATGAGTTGTCATTGTTAAGAAGAGGGCAGAGAGTCAAGTGATTATTCCCTTTTCATCCAAAAATTGATGTATGATTAGACAGATGACAGCTATTTCAAGGCCCACACAGGGAGCCTTCAGCCCTTGTTAGACAACCTCAGCTGATACCATGTGGAGAAGGACAAGCCATGGCCACTGAGCCCTGCCCAGATTCCTCACCCACACAATCATGAGTGACAAAATGACTGTTGTTTTGAGCTACCAAGTTTTGGTGTACTTTGTTACACAGCTATCACTGACTGAGACAGACACTTGTTAGGAAGAGCCAAAGCGGGAAAGATTCATAGATTCACAGATGATGGTTGAATCCAAGTAAGTCAAACTCATGAGACAGAAAAGGTGAGAGGGTGAGGTAGGTGCAGAGGGAAACTGAGTCAATATGAAGGGGAAGGTCAAGCCAGTTTTGCTGCTGAAAAGTCAGTAAGCTGGCCTGATCCATAATGTCTGCACGTGGCAGAAGTTCAAAAAGTATTTGTTGGATACACATATGAATTCATGAGGCAGTCAGCTTTTCTGTTCTGCTTATCTCCATTCCCTCAGCAAAATACATTCCTCTCAGCTGTGCCAGCTGGGTTCTTGTTTATCTTGTGAGCCATTTTGTGCTCCTAATAATACTCAGTTTCTTTGCCGTGTTTGTTCACTGTGATTCAAGTGGCTTTCCTCAGGCCAGATGTCAACGGGTCCAGAATTCTTATGCAGGGCATGCTGGGGAAGGGAAACCTGGGTGAAAGAGACCACAAGGGGACCTTTTTTTCAAAAAAAGATATAACCTATATATATATTAGAATACACAAATTCTAACTGTACAACTTGATAACATTTTTCACATGTATACACAATGTAACTATGACTCAGATCAAGATCTAGAACATTTCTGTCATCCCAGAAGTTTTTTTCATGCTTCTTCCCAGGAGAGACCTTCCCCCACCAAGAGACAACTACATTGACTTCTACCATCATCGATTAATTTTTTAAAAATAATTTTCTTACTTGTTTTTATTAATCTTTCTTAAATGTGCATATATTTCAGTGTTTAATATTAGAAGTTTTTTTTGTTTGTTTTGTTTTTTTGTGACAGAATCTCGCTCTGTCACCTGGGCTAGAGTGCCTTGGCGTCAGCCTAGCTCACAGCGACCTCAAACTCTTGGGCTGGAGCGATCCTCCTGCCTAAGCCTCCTGAGTATCTGGGACTACAGGCACTTGCCACCTTGCCTGGCTAATTTCTTCTATTTTTAGTAGAGATGGGGTCTCACTCTTGCTCAGGCTGGTCTCAAACTCCTGAGCCCAAGTGATCCTCCCACCTTGGCCTCCCAGAGTGCTAGGATTACAGGTGTGAGCCACTGTGCCCAGCCATCATAGATTAATTAACTTGTTCTTGAACTTCATATATATGGAATTATACAGGATGTATGTGTGTCACTTATTTTGCTCAACATAATGTTGGAGATTCGTCCATGTCATTGTGAGTATTGGTAATTTGTTCTTTTTAATTGTATGAAGATACCACAATTTATTTACCTTGGTGAACATTTAGATTGCTTCCAGTTTGGGACTATTATGAACAAAGCTGTCATGAACTATCTCATGCATGTCTTTTATGGATAGATGAACTTATTTCTCTTGGGTAAATACCTAGAAGTGAAATTGCTGGATCACAGGGTTGGGTATATGTTTAACTTTAGTGAATAGTCCAGCAGGTTTCTGAAGTAAGGAAACCAATTTACTTTCTCTCTGGCAATTAATGATGATTTCCAGGTGCTCCATAGTCTTCCCAGCACTTAATGTTGTTGGTCTTTTACATTTTAATCATCCTGTCTGGTATGCAGTGGTTTTAATGTACATTTCCCCCAAGATTGATGAGGTTGAGCACCTGTTTTATATACTTATTGGCCATTTGGATATCCTCTTTATGCAGTGCCTGTTCAACTCATTTGCCCATTTTCTAATTGAGTTGTCTTTTTATTGGTATATAAGTATTCTTTATATATTCTGGATATGAATCTTTTGTCAGATATATTTTGAGAATATATCTTCCCAGTCACTGGCTTGCCTGTTAATGATGTCTTTTGCTTAATGTAAGTACTTAATTATAATGAACTAGGACTTATCTTTTAAAAAATATAATGTATATATGTAAGTTATAACGATAATGCAATGAATACTACAATCCTGCCCCAAACTTCAGCTCTAGAACATGACCCCTACTTTGTGGCAATATGCGCCTCCTTAAGCCAACCGCTGCCTCCCTCCCTGCTCCCTCGGAGGTGACTACTATCTTAAATTTTTTTTTTTTATCATTCTCCTGCTTTTAAAAGTAGTGTTAGCTAACATGAATATGTCTCAGCTATGGTCTCAATGTGTCCCCAAAATTCATGTGTTGGAAACTTAAACCACAATTCAACGGTGTTGAGAGGTGGGGCCTCGTGGAAGTTGTTTAGGTTGTGAGGGCTCTGCTGCAATGGATGCATTAATGCCGCTATAGAAAAGGGCTTTCCAGAGTAGGTTCGCCCCCTTCTGCCTCTGCCACGTGAGGATGCAGTGTTCTTCCTCGCCAGGGCACTCAACAGCGAGGTGCCATCTTGGAACCAGAGACTGAACCTGCCCATGTCTTGATTTTGGACTTCCCAGTCTCTAGAACTATAAGAGAGAAATTTCTTTTCTTTTCCTTTTTTAAGGCTTGTAATAATAGAAATTTATTCTCTCATTTCCCTCACAATCTTAGAGGCCAAAAGTCTGAACTCAAAGTATCATTATCATTCCTTCTGGAGGCTCTGGGGAGAATCTATTCCTTCCCTTGTCTATTTTCTGGTGTTTGTCACATTCCTTGACTTACAGTCTTGTAGCTGTGTCACAACCACCTGCATTTGTGGTCACATCACCTCCCCCCTCATATGTCTGCGTCTTGTCTTATTTTTGTCTCCTATCAGGACTTTTTTCAGTGGATTTTGGGCCCACCAAAGTAATCCAGGATGGTTTCAAAATTTTTAACTTAATTCCATCTACAAAGCTGAAATAAATTTCTGTCCTTTATAAATCACACAGTCTCAGGTATTCTGCTATAGCAGCACAAAGCAGGCTAAGACAATCTCTAAATAATATGTTGCTTAGTTTTGCTTATTTTTGAGATTTATAAAAATAGTACTTTATGTGTTGTCTTCTGAAGCTTTCTTTTTTTTTCTTTTCATGTTTATGTTTCCAAGGTTCATCTTTATTGCTTACATGTAGCCATAGGTCATCCATTTCCAAAGCTGGAAAATATTCCATTACCTGAATTGTCCACAGTTTATTTATGCCTTAGCCCATCTATGGAAATATGGAATGTTCTCAGTATTTTTTAAAGAATGCTATTATGATATGTCTTATGACATGCACATGTACAAGAGTTTCTCTAGATAGATACCTAAGAGTGGAATATTTATCTCATAGGATATGTGCATATTCAGTTTTACAAAATACTGTCAAATTGTTTTCCAAAGTGATTGCACCAATTTATACTTCATATGCAGTTAAAGGCATCCCTACTGTTCCCTGCTCCTACCGACACCTTTAACAATCCAATTTAAGCATTTTTGCCAATTCGGTGGGCATAAAATAGGGTCTCAATTGTCAACTTAATTTCCATTTTCCTGATTACCAATGAGTTTGAGTATATTTACAGACCACTGGTCTCTTGTCTATTTTTCTATTGAGTTGTTTATCTTTTTCTTATTGATTTTTATGTTTATGTATTCTGAATATGATTTCTTTGTTGATGATGTGTGTTGTGAATATCTTCTTCCAGTTTGTGGGCTGGGCTTCATTTTCTTTACAGAGTCTTTTAAGAAATAGAAATTTTAAATTTTAATATAGTTACATTTATTTATCTTTTCTTTTATGACTGGAATTTTAATATATTATTTAATAAATCCTTCTCTACCCGAGTTGATAAAGGCATTCTTCTGTATTGTCTTCTAAAAGTACTAAACTTTGATTTTCACATTTAATTGACATATTTGAAATTTTTTTTATTACAAATATCAGGTTTATTTTTTTCGATATGAACAAACAATTGTCCCAGCATCATCTCTGTCCATCCCCATTGGTCTTTGTGGGAGGCTAAATAATGGCTCCCCAAAGATGTCCACTTACTAATCCCTGGAACCTGTGAATATGTTACCTTATATGGAGAAAAGAATTTGTAGGCATGATTAAATTAAGGATCTTGAGAAGGGGGGATTATCTTGGATTATGTGGGTGAGCCCGGTGTAATCGGAGGGTCCTCAACAGAGGCAGGCAGGAGAGTCAGAATTGGCGAGATGTAAAGACAGAAGTAACTCAGGGATTGAGGTGATGCACTTTGAAAATGGAGGAAGGGGCCACTAGCTAATGCACGTAGGCTGCCTCTAGCAGCTGGAAAGGGGATAAAAAAGGATTCTCCCTGAAGAGTCTCCAAAAGCAATACACCCCACAGGCATTTTAGAATTCTGACTTCCAGAACTGTCCGATAATAAAGATGTGTGGTTTTAAGTCACAAAATTGGTGGTAATTTGTTGCAGTAGCAACAGGGGATGAATATAGTCCTCAACACTACCTTTGTTGGATATCAAGGTTTCTTATTCTTATGAGGCTGTTCCTGGGCTTCTCTGTTCTGTTCCATTAGTTTATTATGTATCCTTCTGCCAACATTACAGCTTTTTAATTATAGTAGCTTTATAATAAATATTAACCTGGTAAAGCAGCCTTTCATCCTTCTTCCTTGGCTTCTTTGACTCTTCTTGGGCCTTTGCTTTTCCAGATAAATTTCAGCAACCACTTATCAAGTTCCTCGGAAAGACCCTGTTGGGGTTTTAGTTTAGAATTACATAGACTCCATAAATCTATTGGGGAAAAATTCATCTCTTTCAATATTGAGTTTTCTAAGAACACATTATACTCCTATATAAATTTAAGTCTTTCATGTATTATATTAATAATAGAGTCTTTTACATTTTTTTCCTTACATGTCTTTTGCAAGAGTTTTTTTAATCACAGATACTTTCTTTTTTTGTTCCTAATGGAAATGGTGTTATTTAAAAAATTATGCATAACATTAAAAAATTATGTTTTCTAACCATGGTTGATATATGAAAATGCAATCGATTTTTATATAAACTTTTATTACTAAAATAATTTGTCTACATATTTCTTTGGTTTTCTATTATATTAGACATTAATATCACTTACATAATGATAGTTTCATTTCTGCCTTTCCATTTTTTTATACACCCATTTTCTTTTTCTTCTTTTACTGCTTGGGCTACCACTGCCAGTACAATATTGAATAGAAGTGGTGATGGTGGCCATCCTATATATATTTCTGGTTTAAAAGGAATTTTAATGTTTCCCATTGAGAATAATGTCTGATGTAGATTTTTAAAGATTATGACCTAGCGTTGAGTTCGTCAAATGTGCCCCTCATGTTTTCCTCTCCATGAACAACACCAGCGTTTTCCAGTAAGGATGACTTGTCCCCGCTGTTGTCTTTGAGTGTTTCTCCTTCCTTGGCATTGCTACCAGATGTGTCAGTCAACTTCAGTACTAATCTGCTTTACCATAGCACCAGAAGAGGGCCGCCGTGGGTGACCTCACCTAACAGTGAACACATGACCCAATGCACACATAGCCGAGTGCTGGCCCATTATTTCAATGCCAAGACCCTAAATTGTGACTATGAGTGTGGAGCATGGGAATGTCCAGGTCACAGAGATGAGAGGCCAGAATTGGCTCCATGGCAATTGATGACCACTGTAGGGTGGAGTCTCAGGGAGCAGAAACCTGGACCACAGAGGACAGGATAGAGTCACAGACAGAAGAGCCCCACACCTGGAGGAGACAGGGGCTTCCTCCAATCTTAATGGTTCCCCGATCTCTGCCTGGGATTCACCAGGCCTCACTCTGCTTCGTTTCTGCCCTTACCGAACACGCCCTCCCTGGAAGTAGCCTGAGTGGGCTTCTCCACATGATTAAACAAGCCTGGCCCATATCCCCAGAGGCTGGTCTGCACTGCACCTGTCACAGCGACCTCTGCTTCTCCATTTTCGTCACCTCATTTGGGTCCTTTTCATTAGCACTGGGGCTCTCAGACTAGTGCCAAACAGGTCTCTAGGTTTGCCCTTAGGGAAATCATCTTCCACCAGATGTCCCTCTCCAGCCTAGCTCTGAAACCGCCCCTACCCTAGGAGCAACCTGCCAGGGCTGCCAACCCCCTCTGGAAGTCTGACCATCTCACCCCATCATTCAAGGACACACATGACTTATTCTCACTGCCTTTCAGACTTCTCGCTCCTCTCGGCTACAGGTGACCTAACTGCACCACTCTGTCCGGCTTTGGGCCTCGGTGCGCTCACACTCTCGTCAGGGCTAGTCTTTGCTTCTGTGCTCACTCCATCTGCGTCACCATGCTCCTTGGGGCCTCTCAGCCTGCACAGAACGACCCTTTCAGGTCCCTTGGGGTGGAGACCCGGGGACATCAGGACACATCTCAGCGGTGGTGACCAGCCCTTTGAAGTCGGTGTGCCTCGGTTTCCTGGCAGCGGTCCTGCCCTTCCTTTTGCGGCCTTCGAAGGCCCCGATGAGCCCCTGGGTGTTCTGCCCACGCCCCTTTCCTTAAAAGGGCCCGTGGGCTGCTGGACGCCCACAGTTCCCAGGGATTCCTCCCCCGCCCCAGGATAAATGCCTTTCCTTTTTTCCTTCAGATTTCCCTACCAGATATCATTATCGGCATATGTTCAGGCTCATGAATAATGCATAAAACACAGTCTTTTTTTAGTAAAAATTAAAAGCACAGTAATAAAGCTGAAGTTCCATTGATCCTCCTCCCCCAAATCTGGCATCGTGCCCTGGGGTAACCTCAACCATTTGGGATGGATGTCTTTTGGCTTTAGATGACACAAATAATTTTTTGCTTTTTTTTTTTTGCCATAAAATTGTTAATGTTTTAAGTATACATGACCTCTACTATCTGATTTATTGTTGTTTATTTGGGAATATTTTCTCTTTGAAATATTTTCAATAGAAAGAGTTGATGACATATGAGTACAACGCTCAAAAGGTAGAAATGCATGAACAATGAAAAGTCTTCACTTCCCTCATTCGGGAGGCCTTCTCTGTATGACATCCCTCAACCCTTAACTTGTTCTCAGAGCACTTGTCACCAGCTGACATAAGTAGATGTGCCAGTTTCTGCTGTTTCCCCACTGATTGGAAGCCCCCAGAGAGAACAGACCTAGCTTGTCAGGGCCGGGGCCTCTCCGCAGCTCCTCGACAGCGCCCGGCGCTGGGGCGATCTGCCGGGCAGCGGTGGGGCGGGCTCGAAGGGAGGCGGCCAGAGGGGCGGCAGAGACAGTTCTGGGAGTGGAGAGGTGTCCTTCGAGGAAGGGGACAGAAGACAGTTGGGGGCAGAGGTCCATGGGGAGGAAGGAGGGAAAGGATCGGCGTCAGGAGGACGTCCAGGGTCGGGTGGGGTGGGGAGAACCCCGGATCGGGCCTGCGGGTTTTCTGGGCACTTCGCTGCTCAGGGCCACTGGTGTGTTCTCCGTCCTGACCCGCCGCCTGGGTGCGGCAACCTCTTCCGAGGCCGGTGGATCCGGGCAGGCTGGCCCTTCTGCTCCGAGACCAGCTCGGACCTGGCACGGGGCAGAGGGGAGGGCGGGAGACTGCCCTTAGTGGACTCCAAGTCCAGCGCCGGTCCCTGAGCGCGTCTCCCCACTGGCTGGATCGCGGAGGAAACTGCGTCGCTGGCCCTGGTCAGCCCAGGCTCCCGCCTTGGCTTAGCTCAGCCGCGGAATCCGGGGCCCGGGAGGGGCGCGCCCACCCGCTTCCTGGAGAGGCGGCTGGGGCAGGCGGGCGCGGAGGGTGGCCTTGGGCCCGCTGCCGTCTTCTGTCCTGTTCTCTCCTGCACCCTGGGGCGGGATGCACGGGGGGCTCGTGGGAGTCACCTGCTTGGGTAAGTAGATGGGAAAGCGACGCAGGCGTAGTGAGCGCCGCCTTCCAGGCGCTCTCTCCGCCTCCAGAGGCGCCGATACCACGGAGGCCCCAGTAACGCCGGCGGGCTCAGTCACCCACTCCGAGAAGTGGGCGGGCAGAGAAGGGAAGGCGGGCCACGCTGCCTCTCTCACTCGCCGCGGTCCCCTAGGGGAACTCACCAGCCCTAGTCTTGACCTCCTCTATTCCCGCGCCACCGACCCTAGCCGCCTTGGGGACCCTGATGTCCCGGGGGCGGCGGAGCACCCTGTCCTCGAGTGTTCGGGCGGCCGAGGCGCTGCAGCCCTGCCTCCTCGCCTGGAAGGTGCGGCTGCGGGGGATGCTGGGGACGGAGAGCCCGACCCAAATCCAGCGCGACCGGCTCGGGAGCCCAGAGCCAGGCTGGGAGGCCGCCTAGTTGGCGCTTGGAGAAGGCCCAGAAAGTTTCCCGGAGGCGGCGGCGAGCCGAAGCCTGGGTAGGGACAGAGTAGGCCCGACCCCAGGAGCCGCCGGGCCACGCCCACCCCGCGGGCGGCCAGCCGCGCAGGGGTGCGGCCTCCTCCGGGATTGCCGGCGTCCCGCGCCCCGCCCGCCGCCCCCCGCCCCCTGCCTTCGCGCCCGGCTGCCCGTCGGCCTGGCTCTGCCGGTCCCTGGACGCGCGCCCGCCCGCGGCGAGGCCCGGATCCCTGGCCGGTCCTGGTCCTGCACCACGTGGCTCCCGCAGGGCCAAAGCGGAAGGTCACCGCCGACCGCAGCTCTGCCCCGACTGCTCCGCTGCGCAGCCGCTGAGGGTGCGCGCCCTGCCGGTGCCCGCCCGGCCCCACCACTGGGCGGGATGTGCCCCCTCCTCCTCGCTCTCGCCTTCCGTGTTGGACGGGAAAGAGGCCTCCGGGCGTCTCTGGGGCCAGGTCCGGGAACTGCCGTCCTCCCGTGTGTGCCGGGCGCGCCCCCGGCATGGGAGTCCGGGACACATTCCCCGTCCCAGCCGCGCGCCTCTGGGCTGCTGCCTAGGCGCTGACGTTAGTAGTTCTTAGTTTGAGTTAAATCCGCAATACACAGAAAGTCACACGACTGTGAAACTCAGTGAATTATTATAAAATGAACACCTTTGTATCCACCACCCAAGCCAAGAAACAGTAAGTACTTTCCCGGCCACCCCAGAATGCCTTTCTTGTGCTTCAGTTTCACCCGCCTCCCTCCTCCCCAAAGCAGCCGCTGTCCTGCCTTCTATAGTAATGACTTCCTTGAGTTTTAAGAGGTTATTACCTAAGTGTACCTTTCTAGAGGCTGTAAATTAGACTTGCTCCTTTTCTTGATATCTTTCAAGTCTCTTAATCTGTAGGTTCTTTCTCCATCTCTTTCTTTTCCTTCCCCTGCAGAGATTTCCAGTCTGGAGCTCTCTGGCTGTTTTCTCACGGAATTCAACACGTGTCCCTGTTCTCTGCATTTCCTGCAAATTGACAACTGGATCTAGAGGCTTGATCATACTCAGATTCACTCAAGGTTTCCGGTGAGACTCAGGTGATGGGGTGCTGTTTTTATCAGAAGTCCCATAATGTCTGGCTTTCCCTCTTTTGAGATGTCAGCAGAGATGATGCGCAATGTTTACATTCGCTACTTCACTGGAGGATGAAAATGGTGATATTCTAATTATGTGATTTATTTTTCATTTATCAGCTTATTAATTTTACAGACACACTTCTCCTCATCTACTATTTGATTATCCAGTGGAACAGTTCACAGAAGGAAGGCAGAACAAATGCTTGTTTCTCTGCATTTATTTATCCATTTTCAAGATAATGAATTACTACCTTGTCATCCTCCCAAGATGATGAATTAGTTTTAAAAAATACCATCGTGAAGTCAAGGATTTAAACATATTACATAGATTTCAATACACTGCAGTTACTATCATTACTCATGTACAAACTGTCCCATCTTTGGCCAGTTGGAGACTCTTCAGGTTAACTCTCAAGCCCTTTACACATAACCCTAGTAGTCTTTGAATGTTTCCTTGTTCTCTGGTATGACAAGAAGTCTTACCAGTTTGGGATGCTTGGAATCCTTTTCATTTCTTGGTTGATCATTGTTTCTAGGTCTTTTCAGTGGAAGCAGCTAGAAATTATATATATGATATTATAAAATAACCTGGGAATTTATACTATAGATCTAATTTGAGTTGAGGACTGTAGGGTTTTTACTTTTCCCTATTATACCTGTATCTCTTTTCTTTCACACTAGGAATCCTGGTTCTTAAGGACACAGGAAATGACTGAATTAGAATATCCAATTAGTCATTTGTTTTTATCTCAGTTTATGTACACACAGGTTCAGAATAACTATATATATGTATATATTTTGAGACAGGGTCTTGCTGTGTCCCCTAGGCTGGAGTATAGTGACACGATCACAGCTCACTGCAGCCTTGAACTCCTGAGCTCCAGTAATCCTCCTGCAACAGAATCCTGAATAGCTGGGTCTACAGGCTCATGCCACCACACCCCGATAATTTTTCTTACTTTTTGTAGAGATGGGATCTTGCTATGTTGCTCAGGCTGGTCTTGAACTCCTGGCCTCAAGTGATCTTCCCTTGGCCTCCCAAAGTGCTGGGCTTATAGGCATGAGCCACTACACCCAGCGTAGAATAATATTAATACCACCATAACTAGTTATAACTTCTGAAAACACTTAAAATTTTTTTTGCCTCTATTATTTCTACCCATTCACCATTTATTTCTTTGTACCATACCTACATTCTCAGATCATAAAGCCATTATGTACTATAATCTATCCTTTTAAACCCTCATTTAGTCTTAATTCTACAAGTATTAATTAATATATGTATTAATCATCACCAATCCTTAGTGTGGCAGCTCTCTACTTACTGGTTTCTGAAGCCGATTCTCTAGTCGATCCTCAGGAAGCATTGGCGGAACAGCCACAGTGACGCTGTAATAAACACGGGATCGGTACTACTAATTATCCCTTGGCCCCAGGCTGCAGTATGGCTCAGTACAAGACTGTTAATGATCCTATCTTTATTTCAACTTTCGATATTTTGTTCATCATGAATTTTTGGGTATTAAAATTGGTTTAAAAATCATTGCATTAAAATCTCATTTATCTCCATACCTGAATTCTTTGGTGCGCCCTGACATTCTCGAGGCCAGCGACTTTCCCTCCTCACCTGCCCTCACCTGGTCCCTGCCCTGAATTGGAGCTTCTGTCTCCTTTGTCTTTATTGTTCTTTGTTAATCAATCAACTTTGATTCCGATCCTAGCTGTCCAATTTTGGGTGCAGTCTGGGAAAGGAACCCTGGCAGGTCAGTGTGAGAATTCACAGACCTTCAGATCCCATCGCAGACCCGGGCCTCACTCGACGGTGGAGAACACAAAGCCCTTCCCAGACTCTCGGGCTGGTCCTCCCTGGGCCCCTGCACGCGCACGCACGGAGCTCTTCCGGTCCTCACTCGGCTCCTGCATTGGGCATGCGCAGGGCCCCCAGGCACTGCCAGGGTGGGGGTCCTGCTATTGGTGCATGGAGTGACTGCCGTGGAGTTCGCCGCCTTCCCGTGACAGGAGAGGAGGCAGGGATTAGGGATGGAGGTACACACGTATAAAGCCAGGTCCCTGGGAGGACTATACACCTAACAGAAAGTGGACGAGAAAATAGTTTACATTCCAAGAAGGCTTTATTATCTGGGCTCTGGGAAAGGAAGAAAAGGACTCCTCTGAGGGGAAAAAAATCCTAGGTCCTGTAATTCTAGAAGATTTGGGATCAAAATTTGGTTTTGAAAACACCCAAGAAGTTACTGTAAATTTTGCCAAGTCTGGCGATGTTTCTGGGGCATCTCAAAGAAGCGAACATAAAACCACTGCAGGGATCCAGTGCCACCACCCAGGTGCATCACAGTCCTCAGATAATGCCCCATGAAAGAAGCTGGCAGGCTCGCACCACGTGCATGAAGGCTTCTAGGCTTGAGATGGAGGAATAAGATCACGCTCAGCCTCCCCTCCCCCCTGGAGTCCCCTAACAGCAACGAGGGGAACGAGAAACAGAAATACAGACTGTGTGTATTGGACTAGGAAGCAGCTATAATTCTGACCTACAAACATTAGGTGAGAAGACTGGCAAAGGCAGTGGGGATTGGGTCAGAAGGAGACAGTGGAGACAGGCTCGCAGGGACTGCAGAACTGGCAAAGCAACAGCTTCAGTGCGAGGGGCACACTCTGAGGTGCAGAATCTCCTGCACGAGTAGCAATAAGGAACCCAGACGGTGGGCATACTCTTTCCTGGATCTGGTGTGGTTCTAGAAAGCAGAGAGGTGAAGTCAAGTGAAGAACCACACAGAGAGCTTCCATTTGCAGGGAGCAGTCCCTCTGTGTGGAGGAGAGAGGAACTTTCGCATTGAGAGGAACCCTAAAACATCTCCTGGTTCCTCTCCGCTGGCTGGGGGTAAGTAAAGGCTAAAATAATTCACAGATAAAACTCTGGGTCTTAAAGATAATGTAATTTTTGCCAGCCTGCAACATGGCCCTAACTGCTCCTTAACAAAGGGCTCCTGAGAAAAGCTGGTTCAGCAAAGACAGCCCCCTAAAAAAAATCAATCTCCTTACGAAAATGATGTAAAATTCTAACTAAAATGTCAAGGAATGTTTTAGCCACCCAGGATACAACAGTGAAAAAACCCTCATCAGTTCTTAGTGTCAGATTGTGATAACTGTTGTGGAGATAAATCAAACAGGGGAAGGGAGTTAGGGAGAGGGGCCCTTTTATTTTAATTAGGCTGATAAGCAAAGGCTTTGTATCAAGAGGAGAGTGAAGGAAATGATATTTAAGAAGAATTTTTTATGATCATCTTCATAGGGCCAGAAAATTCAGTATCCTTTTCTGATTAAACGCCAAAATAACACCTACAAAATGGGGGCACAAAGAAATTTCCTTAGCATGATTAAAAAAAAAAAATACACACATCTCAGTCCCAAAGCTAACAGGAATTCATTGTCACCAAAACATACCCTGAAATGATCCAACATGAACAAGTGTCAGCAGACACCACAAACAGGAGGATTAGAACCCAAAGAAGTTCAGAAAAGAGAATAATCTGATGAAACTATAAAATAAATTCCTATTAAAATTCCTTTAAATTTGGTTTAAAGAGACTGCATGGAACCATAAGAGAATAAAATACTATGAAAAAGGAAAAGAAAAGTTAGAAAAACAAAACAAAATAAGATAAAAAGAAGTTCTAGAACTAAAAAAAACAGTGCCATGGAAATTAGAATTGCAGTTGATAGGTTAAATAGCAGATTAACCACAGTCGAAGAGAGAATTTATGAACCCCAATGCTGAAGAGAGATAAAGTGATAAAAAATAAAAAACAGGGTGACTACAATAAGAAACGTGAAGCATAGGAAGAGAGTCTAATATATATCAGAATTTTAGGATGAGAAAATACAAGGAATGGTGAAGAGGCAATATTTGAAGAAGAATTTTAGAATTGTCGAAAGACATGAATCTGCAGATTCTGGTCCTGAGCAGGAAAAATTTAAAAAACTCAAACCTTGACATATGGTAATGAACTTGTAGAATATTAAAGACAACAGGAAACTTAATCATGACAGGGGAGGAAAGGCAGACTACACAAAAGAACAATGAGACTAAACGGCAGACTACTTAGCAGGAACAATTAAGGGCAGAATGCAATGGAATAATATCTCCAGAGTGCCAAGGAATAATCACAGAAATGGTTCAGACTTGTTTCATTCTAAATCATTGTTCAGGAGTAGGGCCAAAATAAGATTTTCAGATAGGGAACTACTGAGAAAGTTTGCCACTTTCAGGTTCGAAAGGATATATATAAGGAAGAAGTAAATTATTCCCAGAAGGAGGAGGGTAAAAGAAAGAGAGGGCAAGAAATAGGAAAATGCATGGCTAAGTCCAGCCATTGACTATGGAAAGCAACAATGATAGAAGGAGGAATAAAAATAATAACTGCTTTAGGGGCCGGGTGTGGTGGCTCACGCCTGTAGTCCCAGCACTCTGGGAGGCTGAGGCATGAGGATCGCTTGAGACCAGGAGTTTGAGACCAGCCTGAGCAAGAGCAAGATCCCATCTCTACTACAAAAATAGAAAGAAATTAGCTGGGCAACTAAAAGTAGAAAAAATTAGCCAGGCATGGTGGTGCGTGCCTGTAGTCCCAGCTACTTGGGATGCTGAGGCAGGAGGATTGCTTGAGCCCAGGAGTTTGAGGTTGCCGTGAGCTAGGATGGATGGCATCATGGAATTCTAGACTAGGCAACAGAGCAAGCCTCTGTCTAAAAAACAAAAACAAAAACAAAACTACTTTAGAAGGCATTAACATGAAGCAGAACCAAGAATGCTAGACAAAGATAATATGTAAGATGAGTGAGGGGTGATAGATGTTAAAGCTTTCTCAAGTCTTTGTATTCTGTAGGAGGAAGAAATATTGATTAATTTTAGACTTTGCTAAGTGAGCATATTAGATATTTAAAGACACCCATTACAAAATAGAAATATATAACCCTTATGAGACACAGAAATTCATCACATACTAGGTAACCAAACAAGTCTCAACAAACCCCAAAGTTAATACCACGAAGATTATATAATTGCTATTAAAAACAAAAAGTAGAAAAAATTCTCACTCTTTTGGAAATTTAAAGCATACTTTTATTTATTTATTTATTTTTTTGAGACAGAGTCTCACTCTGTTCCCCTGGCTAGAGTGCCGTGGCATCGGCCTAGCTCACAGCAACCTCAAATTCCTGGGCTCAAGTGATCCTCCTGCCTCAGCCTCCCAAGTAGCTGGACTACAGGCATGTGCTACCATGCCTGGCTAATTTTTTATATATATATATTTTTAGTTGTCCAGCTCATTTCTTTCTATTTTTTTAGTAGATATGGGGTCTCACTCTAGCTTAGGCTGGTCTCAAACTCCTGAGCTCAAAGGATCCGCCTGCCTCAGCCTCCCAGAGTGCTAGGATTACAGGCGTAAGCCACCAAGCCTGGCTTAAAGCATACGTTTAAATGATCTAGGGGTCAAAAAAGAAATTCTGGTGGATGTTAGAAAACATTTAAAAGTAAATTACAGTGAAAACACCGTGTATCAAATTGTGTGTCATGCAGCTAAAGCCCTGGTTTCAGGGAGATTTCCAGGTGGATTAAACATCTAACTATGGGAAGCAAAACTGTAAAATGTTTAATCTAGGAAACTACCTTATGATATCGGAGGTAGGGAAGAACAAGGCATAAAAAGCAAAACTGGTAAAATAAAAGAAGGATAAATTTGACCATATTAAATTTAAAAACCAAAAATAAGCAAAGACAAAAGGCAGACACTTACAATGTCTCTATCACAAGGTATGCAAAAATCCACATAGGATGACCAAATTGTTCTCCACGGTGGTCAGCAATTCATACTCCAACAAGCAGAGGGTACAATTTCATTTCCGCCATATTCTCACCAGCTTCCCCATCTGGAAATCTTGTTTTGCCCTTACTCTTGAATGATCATTCATAATGAACGTATTCCTAGTGCATAGCATTGATAATTAATATACAGATTTATAACAAACTTTACAGTAAAAAAAGATAAGCAATCTGATTAAAAATGTGTGCAGGAAAAGAGTAGGCAATTTGCAAGAGAAAACACGGCTGGCTATGGAGAAGCTCAACTTCACTAGTAATAGGGAAAGGCCCTTTTGGAAAAATGAGATACAAAAAGTCTGATAATACTTTTCATTCTAAACTATCATTCAAGAGTAAGGGCAAAACAAGATTTTCAGAGACATTTGTAAGTGTCTGCTCTAGAGAAGCCCGCTCACGTGTTCATAAGGGCACATGTACCAAGATGTCCACCGTGGCATTGCGGATCAGTCTAGAGAAGTGAAAACAGCCCGACTCTGCCTTGGTAGGGGAATGGGTGGGTGAACCCTGGCATTGCAGTGCCATTAAATACTCCAAAGTAGTAAAGCCAGGAAGTAAGAAGCTCCATCTGCCAGGGCATCTACACATCAAAAACATGATGCAAGAAAAAAGCTAGTTGCAACACGATATGCACAGTATTATAATAATTTATGCAAAGTGAAAAACACACTGAAACTAATATGCATCGTTAATAGGAACATACACATAAATCAAAGTGTAGAAAAGCCAATTAGACTTTGCAGCAGATTACTTAACACAACCAACACTACACATCAACCGCAGGGAGGGGGAGCGGGGAAGGAAGGGGCTCAGCTATCTCTGTAGTGGTTTTTTTCTGGTCTATGAACAGAGAGAGCTCCAAAGCAAAGGGACATCACGTGGTATTTCTGCACGGTGGGTATGGGTGTCTGCTACGTCATTACTGCTCTGCATGTTTAAAAATTTTATAATTAAAACATATTAGCTCTGTATGGATACTTTTTTCCCCCATGAATTAATCAGAGAGTTGGAAAAGAAATAAGAAAGAAATAACTTTATCACCCAGAAGTTCATCGTAATTCAAAGTTGTCTCCCTGACTATCTGGAAATCACCTCCCTGAGCCAGTGCTGAGAGGAGGTGAGAGGCCTGGCCCAGCAGGTGTTTTCCCGGGTGTTCCTCTCCCACCACACCTGGATGTCCTGCTCCAAGGCAGTGCCATCCCCACCCTGCATATCACAGCCTCACCCCTGGTTACCCTCTGCTCCCCTCCGCCCGCCCCAGCACATCCTCGCTTCATATCCTAAGCAGTCCTGCAAATACACGTGCGATGTCGTTGTGCATCTCACTGTGGAATGCAATCCCAAACCGTGTGTGTTAAAAAGATCAATTGGCAGCCCCTGCCCCTACCGCAACAGCCATGTCCACATTCCTGGCCCAGCATTTCAGTGCCTGGATGGAGCTGTGCTCACTGACCATGTATCACTTGCACATTTACCTGCCGCTTCAGTCTACCTGAGCAGAGTGACAGTGCCCATCGCCCCCCCACCCAAAGGAGGTGAGCAGAGGCAGGCGGGATCAGGATTTGGTGTTACCCTTTCATTGACTCTAAAGTTCTTGCTGCTTTTACTCATTCAGCTCAGCAGACTCCCTGAGACACTCAAATATTATTTCTTCTTCTTTTTCTTATTTTTTGAGACAGGGTCTTGTTCTGCTGCCTGGGCTAGAGTGCAGTGGCATCATCAGAGCTCACTGCAACCTCAAACTCTGGGGCTCAAGAGATCCTCCTGCTTCAGCCTCTGAAGTAGCTGGGACTACAGGTGCTCACCACCATGCCCAGCTAATTTTTAAAAAAATTTTTTGTAGAGATGGGGTCTTGCTATGTTGCCCAGGTTGGTCTCAAATGCCTGAGCTCAAGTGATCCTCCCACCTCTGCCTCCCGAAGTGCTAGGACTACAAGTCAAATATTATTTCTTCAGCATCATTCATCCACCCATCCAGCCTCACTGGGCCATGTCTGACCTGGGCTGCAGGATGGTGATTCAGTGGGAAGATTTCACAGGGCTCTACCTGAGGTGGGCTCAGATTATGGAGGACACCCAGGAGGAGAACCTAAGCACTTCTGGGAGGATGTGGAAAGACTTCCAGGAGTCAGGGAGTGCCTGGCTGGGCCTGGCAGGTCGTGCTGGAGGCTGGAGTTGGCCAGGTTTAGGGGGAGGTGGGCTGCAGCGTTGTGGCCCAGCCACGGTGATGATACATGCCCAGTGGCACAGTCTCAGGCTGCCCTCTCTTCCCACCTGCCCCTGCTCTCCCCTTGCCGTGCCACCAGCCTCCTCTTCCCTTCCAGGGCCCCGAAAAGGCCCAAACTCCCCTCCCTCCACGTTCTTCTCTGAGTATCCTGCCCCATGTCTTGACACACAGAGGCTGGCCTGGGCCCCCTCCAGCACTGGGGGTGCTGTTTCCTCTCCCCACCAGAAACCTGGGCCCCATCTCCAAGGGGAAATGAAGTCTGTCCTCCCTGCCGCCTTTAGAGCACTTTTCCTTCTCTTCCAGCAGTTCCCTCTCTTTTACCCCTGACCCCTGACTCTGGTCTTGGGAGGACCAAGAAGCCATGGTGGAGCCACTCGCCCCATGTGTGTGAGCATCTCTGGCGGCCATCTCCCACCTCTCTCCGCAGGGTTTGGCGGGGGGGGGGGGGCATCCTCTCCTGTTCTCAGTGGCCTGCTCCGCACCTGCTCCCTCTCCCTTTCCTGGAGGCTTCCCCCGCCTCCCAGCATGCCCAGGAGGCCCCGCCCCCAAACCCCAAACCAAACCTCCCTCCAACCACCAGCGCCTCTCCCTGCCTGTTTGCACCTGCAAGCTGCTCCCAATCTCGCCCAGTGCCTCTACTATCGCACCCAGGGGCCTGTCTCCTAAGGTCACCAGGGACCTCTGGGCCACGTAGAATCACCACATCTCACTTCCACAGTCCTGTGCCCTGCCTCTTCCCTGACTGCAGAGCTCCAGGATTTGCTCCGACCTTGGAAACACGTGGTCTGTCTCCCGGCTCATTCCTCGTCCTCGGCTGGCCTCTGAAATGGCGCTCCTGCCCTCCATGCCGCTGCAGCTCCTGCCCTCTTCTCCCTCTGCCTTGCCTCCCTAGACTGGAGGGTCTCCACCCTAGCCTTGCACTACAGTCACCCGGGAAGCTCTGTAAAATGCTGATGCCCAGGTGGTTGTGCTCCATCCCCAGGGGAGGGGCAAGGTCACTGGTGTTTTTCCAAAGCTCCCAGGTCCCTCGTGCCGGTTCCACTCCCAAGGCACCAACCCTCTGTCCCACAAGGATGCCCCGTTTGCCTCCCAGCCTGACCCCTCTGCTGAGCACCAGCTGCCAGTGTGACAGCTCCATTTGGCATGGGAAGAGCAGAAAATGTTACTCAGAAATCTGATGGCTGCAGTTTGAGCTGGTCCAAGGGACCTGCTGCCCCCATAGACTTGCGGTTCCCCCAATCAAATAATAAATCCTTTATAATGTGGTGAGTGCCTCGCCACAATCCTGTGACATAGATACTGTTATTCCCATTTTACAGATAAGGAAACCAGAGGCACAGAAACTTGCCCAAGGCCATGCAAGCAGCAGGAGGAGGTGGCATTACAAAGCCCACAGTGCAGACTCATAACCAGGTGCTGGCTGCAGCTGGGCTTGCTGTCTTCACAGGGGATGACACCTAGCAGGGCTGGCTCCGTTGGCTGGGCACGCGGGGCAACAGGGACAGGCAGGCAGATGACGCATGCCATCTCGAGGTACACTTGACAATCTCACTTGCTGCTGCCTTTATGTTCCTGTCCTTAAATACCTCCTCCCAGGATTGAGGCTGGCTGGAACATTTTATCCGGGCCCAACCGCAGCCTAGACAGTGTAGCTTCACCCGGCACAACAGCCTTTTTTGTCGTCTGGACTAAGATCCTCTATGGGCAACTTCACTGGAAATTCCCTGGCAAGCGGTTTCTCCCTGTGACTTAAGTGTGAAACTGGACCAGATTCGCTCTAATCTCACAAGTGTCTAAGGTTTAATGGCCCCAGGCTACCTTCAGGAAGTACCTCCCGGCCTTCCCCAGCTGCTCAGGCCGGAACCCTGGCCATGTGTCTCTTCTCACGCTCAATCAGCGCCCCCAAGTCCATCTGTTCTAACTGCAAAGTACGATGACCCTCCCACAGCCCCCTCCGCCCCAGGGCAGCCACCGCTGGCGCTGCCCCGGCTCCTGCTCTTTGCTTCTGTTTTTCTCCCATCCAAGAGGGAGATGTTTAAGAGACAAATCCGACCCTGCTACTCTGCTGACCAACAATTGAAAGTATCAGCGGCATTTTGGGGAAAAGCCCAACTCCTCAGCCGGGCATCGAGCCCCTCTTCCTCTAGGCAGCCCACCCGGCGGTGCTCCCCCGAGTCCAGCCTCAAATCCAGGGCCTTCAGTCTGCCCTTCCACGGAATGTCCCCGGCCCAGACTCCTGTTCGCTCTGCCTGGACGATAACTCGTTCTTCAGCTTGCAGCTCAAACGCCCTGGGGCCCTTCGCCCTGGGCCCGCTGTTCCTCCCCGACACCTCGGCCAGGGTCCCGGGCGCTGTCGGTCCCGTGGCGCGGCCGCCGTGGTCAGTCCCACCGGGAAGGGGCGCTAGGCCGGGACAGGCGGGGACCTCCGGCGCCAGCACCCAGGCGCCCGGCGGGCTCTGTCGCCCCCTAGCGGCGGCGGCGGCGGCGCTCTGGCCCTCTGGTCTCTCCAGCGGCGGCGAGGCCTGGCGCCGCCCAACCCTGGGAGAAGAGACCCGCCGCGCTCCTGGAGCCCCGCCACCCGGCTGGCGTTCCTCACCCCGGGGGAATTAAGTGAATCCCAACGCCCAGGACCCGGAGACCAGGAGCCTGGGCCGGGGGCGGAGCTTCCAACACTGGGCCCGCCCACTGCAGGCCCCGCCCCCCGTTTCCTCATGGTAACCAGGTGGGTCTTCGCAGGATCCGCGGTCAGACACCTGGTGCAAATCCTCGCCTCTGCCGCCTTAGTACGCAGCTCGTGCAAGTCACCTGCATTCCTTTCATTAACGTTGACTGACCCCTCCTGCGTGCCAGGCGCTATTCCGTGCGCGGGGCGCGCTGCCTGGAGCTTACAGTCTCGTGCGGGGAGACTGATAAAATAAGTAGGTTTTTAAAAAATAGGATATTGGATAGTGATACATCCGTAAGGGAAAACACAACAGGAAAGGGGGCTAGGGATCGTGGGAGAGAGCAGTTAAAATTTTAAGTGGGGTGGTCTGGGAAGTCTTCCCTGGAGGGGCGTGTGAGTAAAACCTTGAAGATGCAGGTGTCTGTCTGGGGGAGGAGCTTTCCGGGAAGAGCCACCGGCAGGTGCAAAGGTGAGTTCGAGGGGTACAAATAATAGGCCAGTGTGCTGGAACAGCGGGGAAGAGGCCGGAGAGGAGCGCTCGTGAGGACGTGGGCTTCTCCCCCGGGGGAGGGGAGCCCGGCGAGTCTGGCAGAGGGTGAGGGGTGGCACCCCTGGACTGGAGTCCTGGCTGCCGCTGCTGGGAAGGGGCGTCCAGGTAGGAGCTGCTACCGCGGGGCTGCAGTCCTGGGGGGCGGTGGAGGGGCTAAGGGGTCTACGAAGCGGGCGCAGACAGGATCTGCTGTTGGCTTGGGTGTGGGCTTGGAGGGAAAGAGCGGGTCACGGATGACTCGCAGGTTTTTGCCCTGAGCACCAGAAAGGATGGAGGAGCCTGAGGTGGGGAAGGCGCAGGAGGAGCACTTTGAGGGCGGGGAGATGAGGAGCTCACTTTTGGACACGTCCCGTTCGGACGAATATTCCACCGACGAGTGGCGAAGCTGGTTAGTTGCCGATTGGGTAAACGAGAAGGGATTTCACAGGAGGGCTGCAAATCAAGATTTGAGGGTAGAAATGGCATTTTAAAGCGTTGGAACCGGATGAGATGCAAAGAGTGGCTGCGAAAGGTGGACGGGCGGTAGCGGGTGGGGGCAGTGGAGGAGGCCGAGCTGCGGCGGCCTGGGAGGCGGGAGAAAAGCCAGGAGGGTGGGGAGGGGTGGTCCCCGAGGCCAATGGAGGGAGTTCCCGAGATCTGTCCCAAATGCTGCTGACAAGGCAAGAGGAGGGTTGAGAGGGGAACGTGGATTAGCGACATGGAGGTCATCGGTTACCTCGACGGAGCAGTGTGGGCCAATGGTGGGGGTAAAGCCTGACCCGGAAGAGAACAGCTGGGGACAGCAAGTCTAGAAAAGCCTTCCTACATCGTTTGTTCTAAGGGAGGATGGGGAGTGTCTGGGGGCAGAAGGGAGGCCAGTTCCGGCAGAGAGGCCAACACGCAGGCGCCGGAGAGGAGGCCTGCTGGAGCACGGCCTTAGCTGGAGCACGGCCTTACGCCAAGGAGCGAGGGCGCCTCGCCGCAGCAGCAGGCTGCCCAGCGCACATGCAGCCCGCTGGGGGCTCGAGGAGGTTCTCCTTTCCCCCCCTTAAACTTTAAACTATAACAGAGCTACTGAAAAGCACATAAAACACACACATCCATTTTATGAATAGTAGGTGCCTATGTAACGAAAACAAATAGGGCATTGTTAACACCCCAAATATCTTCCCTACGCTCCTTTGCAATCAGAATCCTTTCCTTCTGCCCTAAATGTAACCACCATTCTGGCTTCACTGGTTATATATATGTATATATATATATACACACACAGCATGCATTATTATAAATAATTATATAATAATTATATATTATATTATAAAATTATTATAATACATATATATGTATTTATTTATTTCAAAATATTACAGGGTTCACTGGTAATATTTTAAAAAATTGTTTTACCATCTAAATGCATTCCTAAACTGTTTCGGTTGTTATTTAACTTTATTGAGTAGAGGCCTAGTGCGTATAGTCTCTGCTTTGTTTTTGTCATCTTTTGTTCAACATTATGTTTGTTAACATCATTCATGCCTTCCATAGTTTTAGGTCACTCATTTTCAGGACTGCATAGTGTTCCACTGTAGAAATAGATGGCACATTGTTTACCCATTCCACTGAGGTGGGAACTGGGGTTGTCTGCAGGGTTTGGCCCTCACAAACAGTGCCGCAGTGAATGTTTGTGGGTCTGTCACGTGTGCTCATGTGTGGAAGTATTGTTAGGGTAGACTGGAAATCCTAAGTCAGAAGGTATGTGTATCTGCAGCTTGAATAGATGATACCAAACTTTTTCAAAAATGGATATATGAATTTACACTCTTCTATTTTGATGGGTGTGTAATTGCACCCCATTCTAATTTTAATGTGCATTTCTTTAATCATGAATGGATTTTCTCCTTTGGAAAGTGCCTGTTCCAGTCTTTTGTCCATTTTTCTGTTGGGTTGTTA
>RJWJ010020943.1:10233-28571 GCA_004363605.1 Indri indri | reverse complement strand
AAATGAGAGGGGACCCCAGAGAAATGAAAATTGCATGTCCAGGCAAAACCCTGCATACAAATGTTTATAGTAGCTTTATGTATAATCACCCCAAACTGGAATCATCCCAAATGTCTCCAGTGAGTGAATAAATACACAAACTGTGGCATATCCATACAGAGGAATACTTAGGAATGAACTATTGGCACACACAACAATACGGGTAAATCTCAAATACATCATGTTAAGTAGAAGAAACCAGATGCACGAGGCTACAGACTATATGATTCCATCTGCATGGCATTCTGGAAAAGGAAAAACTACAGGGACAGAAAGCAGATTTGTCATGGGATGAGGGTGGGAGGAGGATTTGACTACAAAGGGGCAGCACAAGAGAATTTTGGGGTGATGGAACTATACATATCTTGATTGTGATGGTGGTACATCAGCCTTGTCAAAACTTATGGGCCTGTACAAAAAGAGAAGTGAATTTGACTGCATGTAAATTGAAAAGTAAATGTTAAAAAATTCTTTTGCAAATTAGAGAGGAAGGAGGGGGAGAGCTGAAGGGGACTCCTTTTGGCTGTGTGAGCAAGAAGAGAGTACAAGAAAACTGAATTTCACCATTGTTTAGTTTACAACTTGAGGCAGATTCCAGCCTTCTTCTCCCTGGTTAAACGACCAACCAGGCTGGTGTTCTCACCACATATCAGGATTCTATGCCACCTGCAGAGATTTTGCTTATCCTGGCCTTGTGCCCAGGCTGAAGGCAAACTGTCAGTCCACCTCTGAGGCCCTGGAGACCTATGCCAGGGATGGCCTTTGCTTGGGGCTTTGTCCTGCTTCTCTGACTGCCCAGATTAAGTTGTGTCTCTAATCTAAATGACGGAGTCTTTGATGTTTTCTTGCGGTAGCATTAAAACAAAACAAACAAAACCCCAGCAGCTGTGGCCCGTATCAATCTCTGAGATTTTGATCTGGGAAAAAAAAAAAAAAGAATCTTTTTTTTCTTGAAACCTAAGAGTCCCACGGGAAGCACAGTCTGCTCTCTCAATTTTTTTTTATAAAATTTCGTCATGCTCTGAAACTGAGAAGGCCATACAAATGGCATATGTCGATTCTCCGAGAACTTGTCCTTTTCTAAAACGAGACCCTCTGCAACTGTCAGATGCCTGTACTTGACCATTGCCTGGGTCAGTGGGGTAAAATCATGAAGGGTGACAGGGCTGCCCTAGGGACCTCAATGAATAAAAGCAACTGGAGTCCTTTCTCTCGCCTCCCCTGTTAAAATCTGAGAAGAGATCTGATCATTGATTTTTACGACTTTGAAAAGATGTGTTGTGGGAAGAGAGGGGTTACACTTTACACCCGTCTTTGCTTTGCAAGAGAAGCAAGATTTCCTTCTATCCCATATTAATCTACTACCAGGCTTGCTTTCAAAATCAGAGGAAACAGTTTTAAAAAGAGTTTAAGATTAAAGTTATATTCATAAAAAGCCTTCTTCCACTTCAAATGAAAAATATCGCGGCAACACTCTCAGTGACAGCATCGGGTTATCGTTATCTTTATCACTTGTCAGCTTCTATTGAAGACAATTTGTTGATAGAAGTGCCCAATTTGTTATAAAAAGTGATAAGGAGTATTTAGCTGCTGTGATACATTCTTAGTGCAAAGACGGCTTGAAGAGGTCAATTCTTTTGGCTAAGAATGTTGGCTTTCTGCTCTCTGCTACCCCAGCTACTTGCATTCAACAAATCCTATCAGATTTTCAGTGATCATATTAAACTCTGCTTTATTCTGAACTCTATTAGGCCATTAAAATTTCTAAGAAAGCCAAAGGCTGCTTTGATTTTTTTTCTTATTTTCACTTTCACTCACTTTCCTCCTTTGAGGAGAGTATGTAGTGATAAATTGTCAGAGTAAGACTGCCTGGGCCCGAAATCCAGTTCAACCACTTCATAGTCATGTGACCTTGGGCAGGACACCTAGCCTGAGTTTCGATTTCCTCATTTGAAAAATACGTAGAGGGCTTAGGACAGTGCCTTGCACATTGTGAGTACTATAAAAGCGTAAGTAGCCATTGTTGCTGTGGTTATTGGGTCAGCACAGGCTGAGCACCACCTAACAGCAGTGGAAAGAGAATGACTTCCAGGGTCAGACAGACCTGACTTTAAATCCTACCACTCCATGTCCTCTCTGAGCCTCAGTTTCCTCATCTGCAAAATAGGGCTACTAACACCTCCTAACAGGGCTATTATATACAGCTTTAATGCCTGGCATTTGGCTAGTGTTCTGACACTGTGCGGTAGTAGTCAGAACTCTAGGCCCTGCAGCCAGAATGCCTGTGAGACTTTGGGCAAATTGCTAACCTTCCTAAAGTAAGTGGCAATAGAAATGGTAATGAGTTCTAGCATTGCTGTGGCAAGTATGTGAAATAAGGCACACAAAGAATAGTCTGGACTCCATAAAAATTGTTTAAAATTATAAGACAGACACTACTCTCCAAGAGCCAGTGTAAATTACACTGGAAAGTGGAAAAAATATTCCTAATTCAAAAAGGACATATTTAGATGCTATGTTAAACAAACAAAAAATTAAAAAGTATTTCTCTCTAAAACAAAAACAAAAACTCTCTTCTCAGGGAAGCCAGAGTAATTGGCTGTGACAAGAAGATTTACCTACAGCTGCAAATTAAATCCTTCCAGAATCTGTCATGAAATCCCACTGCCTCTTCTTTTCACAATTTCTGAAATCTGTCTTTTCCCCTCTCCCTAGACTAACTTCTTATGCAGTCTATTACTATCTTGTTCAGTTATTTTTGCTGCAAAAGACACGATATAAAACAAAACCTCCATTCCTCATCAAATTTGAAATCACCTGTCTGCATTCTGGCCACTTTGCTGTCCTCACCCACCCAATCCAGTACTGCCTGCTACAATCAGTTTAAATTTTCTTTCATTATTGTCAAAATGTGTCACTGTGACTGCTTAAAACATGCCTTCCAGATTTCTTAATTAGCTTCATTTTATATTCCTTACTTTTCTAAAATATGTCCTCTTTCAACAACGTCTCCTAGGAAAAGTTCTATCCTGTGAAATATCAACTGCTTAGCTGAAATTGCACCCTTTTTTGTTCTTTTCTGCCTCTAAACGAACCTCTGAGGATATTAATTGGATTTGTGTGAGAAAGGGCAAGGGAAAAATTTGTCAGCTGTTGCATCTAAGCTCAGCTCTGTGGAGGGCTTTAGAATTAGTCCTCAGGACAAGGCTGACAGTAATTGGAGAGATGAGGGTATTGGGGCTGCCACCCGTCTCACAGGGAAAGCAACACGGAGGGCAAAGGTACAGTAGACGGAGACAGGAAGTCAATAGGAGTCCCTCAGAAGTCAGGGGGTGCCATCACGAAGGAGGAATAGTCTGTGGGCCGAATGTGAGAAGCCCGATTACCAAATGAGATCTGCAGGTCTACAGGTACGTCTCTGGGTCGAGTGACCTGTTTGCTGGACCACAAGTCTAACTGGATTGACAACAACAAGGAGCAGCAGGATTTCTAAAATGTTGCCCTTGGATAAGTGGCCAACCTAAGTCACAGCACTACTTAACCCCTCCAGACCATCTGCAGCTCCGTCTCCAGCCTGCAACACCGTCAGCCCCGAGTACGGACACCAACACCGTCAGATACGGGCAGCCATTACCGCCATGACATCCTGAACACTCGAATTCTAGAAATGAAAGGAAGGCCAGGACTAAGGATGTGTCGGCATTTGGGGAATTTTATTTTACAAACAGCCCTACCAGTCATTGAAATAGATGACCTTTAAATGTCAACTGAGCTGTTATTCTAAGCTAGGTAAATTTTCTCTACCTTTTTCCCATGTCTTCTCAGTGCTCCATCTTAACTTCACCTGCCAAGCAGCTCTCTAAGCAAAGAGCACAGAAGAGGGCTCTCATGTCTAGTGAGTGCAACCAGGAAATAAATGAGGCAAAGGGAAACCCACGCAGTCCTAAACGGAGGTGCCTAAAGACTCTGCTTCAATTGGACAGAGACAAGAAAACAGCATGTCAACCAAATCTTAGCATGGAAGGGGTTGTGTGTGTTTCATATTTGGCAGCTTGAAATTTACAAAAATTTCCCCATTAAAAAGTTAGATTTTTATCTTCTAGAATTTATTTTAAAAAACCATAAATACTACTTAAAAGAATGTAAAAATACAAGCACAGACAAAATAGAGGTCTGTGAGGCTTACGATCTTTTAGAACAGAATAATAATTGAACTATTCTTTAGTGTGTGTACATGTATGTGTGTACCTACCTATATTTAGAGAGAACAGATTTTTTTAAAAAAACAATTATTCCTTTAAAAATAGGCAATTTTCATGTGTGCTCAAAGAACAACTTAAACTGATTTCTTCAACAGTGTTTGTATACACCCCAGTTCAGTATCAATAGAATAAAAAGCTTTCAGTTTTGTTTTTATTTTTTTCAGATTTCTACTGCCTGTGAAGAATCAGGTTGAATTTTCAAAACCGTACACTGTTCCACCTGTGCCCTAAGGTTTTCAGAACTTTATGGACACTGTGCATTCAATATTGCTTCACCATCAAAGTATAATTACGTGTTTGTACCAAAGGAAGCAAATGCAGTTTGCTTCCAAAAACGTGCTTCAGTTTTGCCATTTGGGTTAATTGCTCGGTCCTAACACATGGGCTAGAGGCACCAGGCAGTGCAATCATTTGAGCTCTGGGTTCCTCTGCTGTTCTGAACTCTTCAGAGAAAAGGGACTAAAATAATCTAAAGTAGTTATACGTATTATTGACCAAACTCCCTGAAGGTCTTTTCAGAAAACTCTGAAGGCTTAGTGATTCCTGCTTCACGACTGTTAACATGAAGGACCATGTTTCCTGGAAACAAAGTAACTTTGAAACCAGCATACAGGGTGACTGAGGGAGTCAACCCAGCTCCTGTTCAATAGTCATGTTGAAAAGGCACCATTACTGCCTTTTCTAGCATTCTGTGATTGTTCTGGTCATCATCTCCTGAGATGAATGATTCCACTCCTGATCCTGCCTCTCTACTTTAGTGTAGGAAGAAAGAATGTGGCCTCATAGAGCAGGGTCAAGAAACATAGAATAAACTTATTTTTAAGTGGTACGTTGGCTACATTTACAAATATCTTGCCCAATATGGTTTTCTTCCACCTTGAGGTGAAGGGCCGCTACATTTCAAGCAATGGGTACAACAGTTAATATGAAGAAAAAGAAAAAAAAAAAACTAAAACAGTAATACGCAACTTTGTGTTTCTAAACCTTTTTAGATCCCCTTTATGAACACTTATTATATTGTCTAAAAATACATTTACCCTGTGTTTTTTGACTTTAAAGAGCAAAAGGCACCCTCCTAATAAACTGCCAGAATGGTTCATAAAGGATGGGAACCAAGTAACAGTACTACATGTTAATAATTTCCCCCTCAAACCATAGGGTGATATAAAAACTCAAAAAGTACACAGAAATAGCCAATTCTTCTGAATCTGTATAACCAGGAAAAGAGATCCTCAGATAATGACTTTTTCCACAAACAAGAAAATCATTAATAATCATATTTAAAAATGGAATCAAAATGACTCTCACTGAAAATTCTTTGGGCTTAACACCACGACCTTGATCTTGAATTAAGCCCTTTTTTCTCTTGCCCTCCCCTCTTCTTCCTTTTCTGCTCTGGTTCAGATCTACAAACAGGTTTGATTTACGCATTGGTGGTGTTAGTTTTGGTGAGGAATTCTGGCTCTACCTTGTTTGGAAGTTATAAAGCTGAAGTCACAAGAGGTGTTGAACCAAACTACAACACAGCACCTTAAAAAAACATGTGAGTGTGTGAAGGGCCAGGTGAGGACCCTGATCAGGAGGAAACTGGTGTCACAGGAGGAGAGTCCATTCGTCCAAAGGCACAGAGACCCTAAGAATGAACACAGAGTTGGTCGTGAAGCCCTTTTCATCAGTGTAACCGAATGTGTACCCACAATTCACAAAGTTGCATAGTTCACACCCCTCACATGACTCGGATACTTTTCTGGGCATCTATGAAAACTACAAAGGCAACTGAATAAAGCTTTACTAAAATATGCATACATGAAGACTAGACTGGATAAAGATTAAACTTATGCTCTTTGGAAATGTAGAGGAAAACCAAAGTTAACAGATTTTATAAACCACCCTCTGCTGCCTCTGCACATATACACCTAATTTCTATCTCTTAATAAGTAATGTGGAATGGTTAAGAGTGCCCCTAATTAGAAACATGACATTTAAGTAGAATGCATATTCAAATAGAATATGTACATTTCATTTCCAGGCATGAATCAGGAATAAATAACAAACAAATGACAGCTCCATACTCCTGAATGTTCACCATTTTAATGAGAATTTCAGCTTAGCAGATAACTGTTTCCATGACCTGAAGTACTATCACTTTTTCCTAAATAATTAAAAATATTATCATCATTTATCTGGGTTTGTAGCAATATTATATATTCTGAAATATCTGCTCAAGCTATACATTCTGAAAGATAAAGAATATACAGGATGTAACTTTTTTTCCCCAGGAAACAAAACCAAATAAAGAGTTTTACTCCTTAAAAGAGGGCATTCGCAAATAGATTAATTCCACACAAAGCTGAATCCCAGGGATATAGCATTTTGAAAATAAGGTCAGTGTCTATTTTAACTCTAACAGTTTCTTAAATTATGCCAACTATGGGAAACAAAATGAACCTTAAAAATAACAGAGAAACAGTTTGGCTTTTCCCACCAAGTCTGTTCATGGCAGTCTGTAAATTGAGCTGGTCCTAAAGGATGCTTAGGCTTCTGATCAGCACAGAAGTTCATGGACAATGGTTGCTTTCAGGCAACCGTTCAGGTGACAGGGGTTGAAAGCTCCTCTCTATTCTACTTTGGTGAGTCCACATTTGGAATAATGTGTTTGTCCTGGGTAACAACTTTAAGGAGAAATATTAAGAAGGAATAGTGGCAAATCAGTGGTCTCTACAAGGTTCTCTTTTCTCATCTGTAAAGTGGGTTATAATCATAATATCTACTCTATTAAAACTGATATGAGAATTAAATGAACTAATGTGTTTAAAGAGCTAAGCCCGTGCTGGACACATTTTATGCTAAATAGGAAGTGAAAAACTTGAAAATAGGTTTTATAAGGAACTGTAGGAACTTGAGATTTTTCCTTAGATTAAAAAAATAAAAGATCAAATAACAACATATTTGTCTTTACATATTTAAGTATCTGTGCAGGTGCCTTAAACTCATGTATGAGGTACAAGGGCAGGACTGGAAAGAAACAATGGGTAACAGTTAAAGGGAGACATTTGGATCCAGTAAAAGAAACGATCAAACAGCTAAACAGATTCTGCTGTTTCCAAAAACAATATGGTAATTTCCTTTTCACTGCAGGAAATTAAACTAAATTAAACAGCCACTGGGCAGGTACACAGGATGGAGGTCAAGTAATAAACCAGGCTGGATGTAGGAATGAACTAGATGACGCAAGGTCCTCTCTAACCCTGAGACTTCAGTGGTGATGTCACACGGAGGCAAAGACATTCAGTTTCTCGGATGTCCTTCAAGACAGGTCCCCAGACTCACATGAGACAAGCTACCGACATGCAAAGGAACTAAAAGAATAGGCCAATAATTTAGATATGCCAGAAAGGAACCACCATGAAGGGTTTCCAGTGATGGTGCCAAGCACACAAACACATACGCATATACACAATACTCAAGGCCAACATATCTGACTGCAATCTCAGTAGGTATACAAATCAGTTATTCATTATACTGACTTCAGTCGAGGCTAGTGTGAACATAAAAGCTCTCAGATCTTGTATTTTGTTGGCATCAAACTAAAGGGAAATAAATGCAACATCTTAAGGAAATTTGTATTTATCACTTTTTCTTTAAAACCCTTGATATTAGGTACCTGAAATATCTATTCTTAGCATCACTTATTAAAAACAATACCATATATTTATGGAGCATTTGATGATTTATGACTGCATTCAGAGAGAGAGAGAATATCTTATTATTTTTCTTATACTACATCATGAGGCAGGTAGAGCAGAGATTATATTTCTATTTTATAGGTCAGAAAATTGGATTCCAGAGGATATTAATATAAAGTAAGTGGGAATACAGAGTCTAATTCCAAATTCCGTCTTCTTTACATCTTGCCAAATTGTATTTTTAAAGGGTCAAATAACCTTTTCCTTTCTGATAAGAATAAAAGCATACATATTGTCCACAAACAGAAAAAAATTTGGTTTATCCACTCCTGTACTAGATGGGTAATGAAACTACTTTCAGTAAAAAAAAATTTAAAAAACCCACTAAAAATGCTGGAGAAAATATTAAATACTTCTTATAAAACATGCCTGAGTTTAAAAAAAACAAAAAAACAAAAAAATGCCAGAACCTAGCGTGCCAGATTCCACACAGGTAAGCTAGCACTGAAGGGCCACTGCCCTAAGGGTGTCCACTACTCCTGGTGGCCTAGAGCCAGACCCATGGGGGAAAGAAGACAAAGCCCACTGCACAGAGGGACAGGAGGATGAAAAGGGAGACTCTGGTGTAAAGTTGGAGCCTCTGAAGGGCAGCTCTGAAATGGATAAGTGAGGAAAGACAGAACAAAGCTGCCCTGCAGGAGACTTTCCTGTTTGGGCTTTGGCTGAGTGTAAAAGAGAAAGAAAAAAAAAAATTCCCCTGGGTATTACTCTCCACAAGCACACCTCTGCAGGGGTGGGACCTGCATTAACCCTGTGGGGTAACCCATAACACCTCACTCCCCAAATTATTTCAAAGTGGTCCTAAGTTAGTGCACTGAGGCTTTCAGTAGAAGCAAATACATATTCTCCTAGGAGGGGAACTCTCTAAACACCTGCTCAAAAAATTCTCACAATGTTCTAAAGAACATGAACTCATAACCAAATTCACTAAACACATGAAAATATGAGCCTCCATGGGTGAGACTCAGAAAAAAACAAAATACAGAGTCAGACTTGCAAAGCCTGCAGACATCAACAGAACACAAATGGGCTTACTCTTTTTAGGGAGTGGGACCGGAGACTGAAAACGTGGAGACTATAAAAACTGCACAGATTTGAACAAGAACAAAAAGCAAATCGTAGAAATGAAAAATATACTAATTGGAAGTCCACGGATGGGCTCAACAGACAATACAGACACAGCTAATGAGACAATTAGTGAGACAGATCAGAAATAGGACACAGAATGTCGAGAAGAGAAATGCAAAAAGAGGTTCAGAGATAGAAACAATAAGATGAAAATATTCAATGTTCACTCATCGGGAGAATAGAGGTGGGCAGAGAGGCAATATCACAAGACAATAACTAAGGATTTCTTGGGTAATGGGACCCTCATCCCTATGCCTCACAGCAAAACCAAAGAACACCTAATGCAAAGAGAAGATACCGAAAGTAGCCAGAGAGAAAAGACATAATACCACAAAGTAGTGACAAATAACTATAAGCTGATTTCTCAATAGCAACAGTGGAAGCTAAAAGATAACACAACATCATCTTTAAAATGCTTCGACAGTAACTGTCAGTATAGAATATGATCAGCAATTGGCAAAGTTTCCATAAAGGGCCAAGTAATAATAAGCATTTTAGGTATTGCAGGCCAATCTCTGTGACATATTCTTCTTTTGCTGTTGCGGGGAGTGGGGAGCAGTGAGGGTTGTTTTTTAATACTACTTTAAAAATGGTGGAAATAACACTTCACCATGTTTAGTGTTAGGTTTACTTAGAGTGGGAACCTGAAAAGTATGCACAGGACATAATACTTAGATAGTGATCATAAAGCCTGTGAAACAAAAGCCACAGGAGTCTGGAGAGTCCAAGGTTGTAAATCTAACTTAGACCACAGACAGCTGCAGCCACATGGGCACTCCTGTCCCGGCTGATAAGGATGAAGCTACCCCACTTCCCCTATCTCTGCTGCTGTTGCTCACTCCCCCTGGAAAAACCGTCTATAAAACCCGAGGCTTTCCCATCCCTCCTGGTGGTGGTGGATGCCTTTTTCGGCCTCCACCCATCTGTACCCAGATGCTCAAAATAAATAGCGTTTTGCTTCACATGAGGCTTCATGTGTCTCGCTCTCAGCTTGGGACCTAACATTCAGCTTGGGACCTAACATTCAGCTTGGAGCTATACAAAATAGGTCTAGGACCAGATCTGGCCCACATGATCACCATTTGCAAGTCCCTGAAAGAGACAACAAAATTGTGTGTCAGAAATAAAGACATTTTAATAAAGACATTTGCTCACAGGCTTTCAGTAAAGAAGCTTCCAAAAAAAATTTCAAAAAGATTCAAAATGATACCAAAAAGTCTGAGATGCAAGAAGAAATAATGAGCCAAGCATTAGTAAACATATGTGAAAAATCCAGATAAACATTATCTGTATAATAAAAAAAAAGTGCCTAATACATGCAATAAAAAGAAGTGCTGCTCTCTTAATGAGAAAAAACCCCACAAAATTCTAAGTTTTCTTGACCCTATCAGAGAGCTGAGACAGAGGGCAACCAAAGAGAATTCCAAGGAGGGATGGGCTCCTCTAAGAAGAGAAGGGAAGTTCAGACTGGGTCGCCTGCAAAGGGGGCAGTCACCACATGAGGGGTAAGAAGAAATCAGCTACCATGTTAAGAAATTGTTGGAGGCCAAATGTAGGTGACATGACAGTCTGGAATAGGTGGGGGCCCCAAACACAGAGAGGTTTACACTCAGTGGTAAGTTCTCTTCCATGAGCTTCCACAGAGCTCTCTCCAGGAGGACCAGGGCAAGGAACAAGACAGTAGAGAGTCCACACCTAGAGGAAGAGATCACCTGCTTCCCCAGGACGGGCACGAACCCACTCCTCACCCAGACTCTTCTTTCGTATGGAGCAAATGCCTTGATTAGAAAGGGGCGGAAAAAAGACAGAAACAACCCAAATGTTTATTAACAAAAGAACTAATATTTAAAATGGATAAACTGTGGCATATTCATGCAATGGAATATCCTATATGTTTAAAAATAGTTGAATCTCAAAAACAGAATTTTAAGGAAAAAAATCAGACAAAATGATTCCATTTATGTAAAATTAATCTGTTAAGTTGAATAAAATGTCCATATCAAGTTTACACAGAGAACTGATCTATAAACCCACACATTTTTATATAGTGTATAAAACAAAACAAAAATATGTGTGTATTATATATATATTTCCCCTCAGGGTTGCTGGTACAAGAATTAAACACCAAAGCAAGGGAATGATTTATTTCTTTATTTTGGGGGAAATGATTTAAAAACTTCAAGATAGTGGCTGCCTCTGGGCAGGAGAGAGATACACGACCTTGGAGAAACATCCAGGGGGGTCACTAATGTGCTATTTATTAGTAATCTAGTTAGCGCACTAGATAATTACAAATAAAACATATTCCCAGCACTCTAGTAATCATTATTCTCTAAACTTTCCATATATGTTACATTCGCTCTTATGCAAAGATGATATATTTTGTAATTTTTTTAAAAAAAAGTTCTGTGTAGATATACAGATAAGTTATCAATAGTTGTCTCTGCGTGGGGCGGGGGTGAGAAGAGGGTTAAGGCTACATTTACTTCTTATTTGATGTGCTTCTGTTTCTGTTGTGATTAGTTTGGTAAAACACAAGGAGTAGTATGCATTCATATTTTATTTGTATTTTTTAAACACTAAAGATAATTTTTAGCTTCTAAAACATTGAATTATACCCATTTTAGGAAGACATTATTCTGGTACGTGTTAAAAGTACCCAAAAAAACGAACATGTTTATACAGTTTTCATTTTTCTAAGCTACAAGTTATGCAATAAAATTAAAAACAAAGAGATCATATTTAATGATAATTTAAAGTCTTTTGCCATATTTGTTTACTTCAGATAAGATGGCATTTAAGATTACTGCGATCAAATAATCATTTACTTTTACCCTGGACAAGGTAACACAGTGATTTATAAGACTGCATATTCCATTACACAGACAAGGGACCTTGAAAGTCCTGAATAGTGGAGAAAGTGCTTCAAATACTTGGCTAAAATTCCAGGAAACTTCAAGAATCATCAGTGTTGTATTTCTTTTATCCCTAAATGACTTCAACATTCCTTTGTTTGTTAACAATGGCCTATAACCACAGTGAGAAGATCTTTATGTGGGACTTAATGTTCTCTAATGCTCTTTCTAGGTCTAAAAATCTTTTGGGCTACATTTGAAAACAGCCATGTCACTGACAACTGAAAAATAATAATCCAATTATACTCTCCACGTGGCTTTATCAGAGACAGTAGCTGGAATATTAAAGCATTACGAAAGCATACCAAAATATGCAGAAATGTGTTGTTTGAGAATCTTTTACTTCTCCTCAAACAAAACATGAGTTCCACGGAACAAGGGACCTTGCTACATTCCTCTTGGTACTGCCAGAGCCTACTTTAGTGCCAGGAATACCCTTGGTACTGACAACTGTTTGTTAAATGCATTTGCTTGCTTTGCAGCTCAGAAAATTAATTTCTTTGTGCTATCCATCCAGGCATTTTGCAAACCTTTATTTATGCCAACTCTGAGCCAATATGCAGTCCATATTGAGATTACAAATATGATTAATACACTTTTATGTCCTTTAGAACTGCAGTCCCCAGCCCCCAGGCCGCGGCCCAGTACCGGTCCGTGGCCTGTTAGGAAACAGGCCGTGCATCACCGCCTGAGCTCCATACCACCCTCCCTCCACCCCCAGTCCATGGAAAAGCCGTCTTCCATGAAACCACTCCCTGGTGTCAAAACGTTTGGGGACTGCTGCATTAGAAGGTTAAGTCAATGTCAAAGTGTAGTTTGAAACTACAGTCATGCACTGCATAATTGTGTTTCAGTCAACAATGGACCACATATATGACGGTGGTTCCATAAGATAATGAAGCAGAAAAATTCCCATGGCCTAATGATGTTGCAGCCACTGTAATATCACGGTGTGGTGCAGTACTCAGGTGTCTGTGGTGTTGCCGGTGGAAACAAACCTACTAAGCTGCCAGTTGTATAAATGTATAGTACATATAATCATGCACAGTACATAATACTTGATAATGATAATAAATGACTATATTACTGGTTTATGTATTTACTATATTTTTTATTGTTATCTTAGAGTATACTACTTCTACATATTTTTTAAAAAAAAAAGCTAACTGTAAAACAGCCTCAGGCAGGTCCTTCAGGAGGTATCCAGAAAAAGGCATTGTGATCATAGGAGATGACAGCTCCATGCGTGTTACTGCCCCAAAGACCTTCCAGTGGGACAAGATGTGGAGGTGGAAGGAAGTGAAGACAGTGATATTGATAATCTTGACCCTGTGTAGGCCTAGCCTAATGTGTGTGTTTGTGTCTTAGTTTTTAACTAAAAAGTTTAAAAAGTACAATAAATTAAAAAAATTTTTTAAGTAGAAAAAAGCTCATAAAATAAGGATATAAATAAAGAAAAGTCTTGTACAGCTGTACAAAGCATTTGTATTTTAAGCTAAGTATTATTTCAAAAGAGTCAAAAAGCTAAAAAATATTAAAAAGTTTAAAAGTAAAAAGTTACCGTAAGTTAAGGTTAATTTATTATTGAAGAAAGAAAATTTTTTACAGGTTTAGTGTAGCCTCAGTGCACAGTGTTTATACAGTCCACGGTAGTGTACAGAACGTCCTAGGCCTTCACATTCGCTCACCACTCACTCGCCCGGAGCAACTTCCAGTCCTGAAAGCTCCATTCGTGGTAAGTGCCCTGTATAGGAGGAGTACCACTTTTGATCTTTTATACTGTATTTTTACTGTACCTTTTCCATGGTTAGGTATGTTTAGATACACAAATACTTACCATTGTGTTACAGTTGCCTACTGTATTCAGTACAGGAAGATGCTGTACAGCTTTGTGGTCTAGGAGCAACAGACCACACCACACAGCTTAGGTGTGTAGTAGGCTATAGCATCTAGCTCTGTGACAGCACACTCTACGCTTACACAACAATGAAAGCGCCTAAAGACACATTTCTCAGAATGTAGCCTTGTGATTAAACGATGGGTGACTGTATTCCTACCAGCAACACCATGGATGAAACACATAAACACAATATTGAATGAAGGATGCCAGATACCAAAAGGACATGCTGCAAGATTCTGTTTACATAAAGTTCAAAAACAGGCAACTCCAATCTTTGGAATCTGCAGTAGGGACAGTGGTTACCCCCGGGAGGGTCAGTGTCTGGAAGGGCACATGAGAGCAGCTGACGCGGTTAGTTATTGTTTTGTTTCTTAACCTGCGTGTGATCGCTTTTTGAAAATCCATCAAGCAAACCATTTATGATTTGTGCACTTTTATATATACATGTGTGCGTGTGTGTATATATATATACATATACGTTGTACTTTAATGAGTTCACTTTTTAAAAGAATTAAGACTTTTAAAAAACATATGGCTTATTTAAGTGGATTCTCTTACTATTCATACAGTTCAACATGGTTCTCAACACTTTCCCAGTCTTGTTCTAACACAAATACCATCTCTTCCAGAAAGTCTCTGCTGAGCTCTAAGCTTGAACTGATTTTTCCCTCCTCAGAACCGCCATACCATTTTGTTCACGTGTCTCCTTTACTTTAAGCCTGGTGAGGGTTCACACCACCTATCGCAGTGCGTTGGATATATCAGGTATCAAAAATTGTGAAGCGCACAAACATTTAACATTCTATTCTGTGAACTGCTCCACCTGGCCTCTTCTGTGCTTCAGAGTGCTTTGTAATCCTTTCATTCAGCGTAACACATAATGCATAACCGTGACAGTCCACTCTGAATGTGATGTCAATGAACCTGAAACTCTTTCTACTGCTGGCTTGGACACCCTAAAAAGAAAATAGCATTATTCTTTTATTCTACCTATAAATATGCCATAAAAATTCAAAACAAAAGAAAAACTACTAGTAATTGACTATACATGATGTTTTATAACTCGCTCTTTACTCTTACAACACCGTTGGCATCTTTTTATGTCTGCACAAGCAGTTCTTACTGAAGTTCATCACATCCTGGAACAGAAAGGGAGGACCAGATGTGGCATAATGGCCGCATGCTAAAACCAATATATTCCACTTTGCTTAACCAACTCTCTATCTATGGACATCTTTGGTTTATTTCAAAATTTTTACTTTTAAAAACAATGAACATCTTTATAAAATTGCCCATTCACAATACATGAGGGTAAACCCCTAGAGGTTTATTTTTTGCATAAAAACTACACATATTACAAAGGATTTTTTAGGGCTTCAGTCCCAAACCCCTGGGCCGCAGCCCATTACCGTCCGTGGTCTGTTAGGAAACGGGCCACGCATCCCTGCCTGAGCTCCGCGCCACACACCCCCACCCACGACACCCCATCCTGTCTGTGGAAAAATTGTCTTCCATGAAACTGGTCCCTGGTGCTGAAAAGGTTGGGGACTGCTGTTTTAGGGTACATACTACAAAATGTGAAGAAGACTGTAATAATTTATGTGTCTACAATAGCAAATTCCATATTTCATCTATTCATTGTTTTTGCATGTTAACATCTCTGAAATCAGAATCCTCCTTATAATCTGTGGCATTTTATAATCCCAGTTAGCCAGGTGGCAGTTATGAGATGATTATCCATGCCTGGGCCACCCTGCAACCCTCTAGCCAGAAAACCACTTACAGACCATTTCAAGAAAGGATTATAATTGTTGACTATTATCTGAAAACACTTTGATACCTTCTTTAAAATCAAGAGTCAGCACTGAATCTCACGGACTGGGTATCAGCGGCTTGAAAAAAAATCTGAGACTTAAACAGAACGCATTTTTATGAAATACTACATCCTCAAAGCCCTCAATGGCTCAGATGATAACATCTGTTTGTAACAACATGGATGTTGATGCTCTAAGTTGATGAATGGTTCAGAAGTGTTGAAGGCTGTGAAAAAGTTTTAGAAAATGCCAGTTTAACCAATTTAAATAGCTTATAATAACCATAAAATTCTAAGTAATAAGATAGCATTGTATCACAGTTTAATTAGTGGCATTTTTTTCTTTCTTAGTAATACATCAAATAACAGTGGGCCTTAAAATCGGTGACAACTTAGATTTCATGAAAGAGAATCCAATGTCCATACCTCCATCTAATATTGGGTATAGAGATTTTTTCTTAATTTTTGCCAATTTTATATAGAAAGATAGTGTTTTAGCTTATGTATCTTTAATAATGATGGGCTTTTTTTTTTATTCCTTTCTTTTTTTGAACCATTTACAGTCCTTTTCGTGAACTGCTTGTTTTTACATTTTCACATGTTTTTCTATTGAGATGTTTGTCATCTCTTGCTGATTTTCACGGTAGTTATTTATAAATTAAAAATATTATACCTGTGACTTACAGATGCCATGCAAACATTTTTCTCAGTTTATCCATCATTTTGTTAATGGAGGCTTTTCTTTCTTTTCTTTTTTTTTTTGCAATTTAGAGACAATTTCAACTAGTAAGAGCTGCCAGCCAATTTCAGATTTGATTGGATTTTACCAATCTCCTTCAGACACCTCCCCCCTTATGAAAATTCCTGACAGATGGAGGGAGGGGAAATCACATACATATAAATATGTCACAAAGCTAGAAATAATTCTAATAAACATCAGTATATATTCGAAAGTATAAGACACTAGAAACCTACAGCCAATTTCCTGTCTTTGATCACATTTTCTTCCAAAGAATAATGTTTCTAGGTCTTTCCAAACTAGCACTCACTTTGGGTTACTTCATCGGCTGCTTGGGGACAACAATGTGATCAGCAGGGACAACACAAAGTCTGTCTCATGAAAAATGGCTCTTGGTGGCCATTCCTCTGCACCCCCAGCTGTCAGCGGCTACCCTCACCAGCAAATAGGCCTCCAAGTGCTTGGGCAGGTCAATCAGACACTCCCAGACCACTCTAAAACACAAGCACAGCCAAGACTCCACGATGCCCAGAGTGCAGTGTGACCACTAGCGTGGTGGGTGTTGCCGTGTCCTAGGAATCAGGAGTTTCAGGTCCTAATGCTGGCTCTGCCACTACCTAGAGGTGGGGCCTTGAAGAAAGAATTTTACCTGAGTCTCGGTTTCCTTATCTTTGGATGGGAGCAGCTGGAATACCTGATGTCTTCTTTTCCAATGCCCACACTACCTGATCTCATCTCTCCTCACTTGCTACCCCCCAAATAAAAACAACATTAACAAATTCAGGTGTCTTTCTCCAAAGCTGCTGTTCCGAAACAGGTTGCTACCATGCCTTTCTTATATTAGCAGAGAGCAGTTTGGTTTGTGTTTCCCTTCCTCATTGCACAAGGACTGGGTTGACTTGAAAGTCAAGGTTAGAAACATTAAAAAGGTTTATTAGACTTCTGACCCACTTACCTTAGCCAATACAGGATGGGCCTAAAAGCAGGTCTAATTATTTTTCCAGTTGTTTCTAACAATCACAAAAAGAGTTCTTTCAGCACTTCCTTTAAAAATCAATTGTATAATTATCTAACTCTAGTAGGAAATTTTTTCTGAAATGTGACCATTTCAAGATTATTTCTCCTGCTTCCATCTCATTATTTTTGACACTCTTATATAGTTATACTGAAAATTAATCCTATGATTTATTTATAATTTAACAGATTTTGTATGATGATCACACTTCTCATTATTGCCAGTATAAAAGGGTGAAAAAAACATTGCTTTCCAAAGAGCTGGCACTGTAATTACTCCAAAAGAAGAAAATGCCTTTGCATGGGGCAGGAGATGAGAGAACCCTAATGCAGGACATCCATGGCTTCCAAAGCTTCAGGGAAAAAGGTGAAACTGCTCTGCATCCAAGCAGGAGAGAAATGTATTGTTCTGGATTAGCAGCAGTTGAAGAAAGAAGAGTGAGGGCGGAGAAAGGAGCAGGGGGAATTTAAGACTGGACTCTGCATGGAGGAAAGACCAAGAGAAACTTCTGAGGATTAGTGGTCAAACTCTTGCAGAGCCACCATGGAAAATTCACCCCAACCATGTGTCTCTCACCAAAAATGAAGAAAACAAGCTTCAGATAAGTGTGTTGAGAAACCACATGAGAAAGCAGAAGGGCCAGTAGAGATTATTCTGACTTCCGAGGCAATATTTATTTTAGGAGAGCGGCTGGAAAAAATCAGAGACTAGAGATGCCCGTCTGAACATGAGGTCATACCACGGAGTGATCGGACATGTTGGCAAAGAGCAAGATGTGCCA
>RJWJ010020943.1:0-10133 GCA_004363605.1 Indri indri | reverse complement strand
AGTCAGGTTTTGATTAATGCCATGTGAAAGAGACATCAGCAAAAGATCTCACAATAACTGATAACCATGAAAATATAAGCCCATGGAAAGCTAAAAAAAACAAAAAAAAATCTTTGAGAAGTATTTAAACTTTTACAGGACATGGAATAAAGGGTAAACATCAGTATAATCTAGGCCTCAAGAGACTAAGATTCCCAAAAGTAAGGTACCTGGATTTTACTTTTTACCGAAATGCTGTATGCTTAACTCTATAGTATGCTAATTATGTTCTAGTCCTTATCTTTGTAACATCTCCAAGTTCTTTCAAAATCTTTCCTAAGAAAGCAGTAATCTTCAGGAAGAATTAAATATATAATTCTCTCTTGGAAGAACAGGATGAGAGATGTTCATGTCCAATTGGAGATGAAATTCTGGAACGGATTCTGGAATCCTTTCACAAACAGAAAGGGATAATATTCTTTCTTCTACCACATCCAAAGTGACAATAAACCCAAATATCTCTGATCACAAATACTGTATATCTACTATTAAATAAATAACGGCATCAAGGGTGTTCAGATCTTCATTTTGTAGCCTGATCCAATACAACATGAAGTCAATACAGAACACAATTTTATTCCACCTCTTCCCTTTCTGACATTTACTTATCCTCAGCAGGATCTATTAATAACTTGGGATGGATTTGGTTGAGGGTGCTGCACAGAGATGCATGCTAGGGAAATACATACATAGCCATGCGTCACTTAACGACAGATAGGATCTGAGTAATGAGTCCTTAGCCAATTCCGTCATCGTAGGAACATCATAGAATGTACTTACACAAAGCTAGATGTGTGTCTACTACACACCTACACTACAGGGTACCACCCATTGCTCCTGGGCTGCAAACCTGTACAGCATATTACTGCACTGAATACTGTAGGCAACTGTAGCACAATGGTAAGTATTTGTGTATCTAAACATAGAAAATGTAGGGTAAAAACACAGTAGAAAAGATTAAAAATGGTACACTTGTATAGGGTGCTTACCATGAATGGAGCTTGCAGGACTGAAAGTTGCTCTGGGTGAGTCAGTGAGTGGTGAGTGAGTGTGAAGGCCTAGGACATTCCTGTACACTGCTGTAGACTTTACAAACACTATACACTTAGGCTACACTAAATTTCTAAAAATACTTTTCTTTCTTCAATAATAACCTTAGCTTACTGTAACTTTATAAACTTTTAAATTTTTTTTAGTTTTGACTCTTTTGTAATAATACTTAGCTTAAAATAAAAATGCATTATACAGCTGTACAAAACTATTTTCTTTATATCCTTATTCTATAAGCTTCTTATATTTTTTAACATGTATCTTTTTTTTTTTTTTTACTTTCTATATTTGTTAAAAACCAAAACACACACATTAGCTTAGGCCTACAGAGCCAGGATCATCAATATCACTGGCTTCCACCTCCACATCTTGTCCCACTGGAAGGTCCTCAAGGTCAATAACATGCACGGAGCTGTCATCTCCTATGATAACAATGCCTTCTTCTGGATACGTCCTGAAGGACCTGTCTGAGGCTGTTTTATAATTAGCCTTTTTTCTTTTTTTTTGTAAGTTGAAGGAGTACACTCTAACGATTAGGAAGTATAGTAAATAGTAGGCAATAGGAATTTTTCAGCTCCACTTTAATCTTACGGGACCACCATTGTATATGTGGTCTTTCATTGACCAAAATGTTATGTGGTACATGACTGTATTTACGGTAAGTTTTTAAAGTATATCCGCAGAAGGTATATAAATAAAACCACATTTTAGTCTTTTCTTCAAACCATTTCTTGACCAACACTAGACCAATGCTGTTAACAAGAGGAAAAAACATTGATTAGGATCTCACTGCTTAGTTCATTCATCTAAAAAATAGGGTGGTCAATAGACATGGTACGTAAGAAACGAGGAGGAAAAGCTATAACCCATATATCAGGTACTTGCTCCCTGATCTTTTCCTTCTTAAAGGCCGTTAACATTTCAGGCTTTCGGCACAAAATACTCAACCCGTTGGCCACTTTTCACTCTCCCTGACAACACTAGGGTGCAGATGCAGGTTTGCTGTTCTCGTATTGAAAGAGATGAAGACAATGTCACATTGACCCTGTAGCTGGGAAATTCTACATAAGTGGCACTGTCACAGACAAGAGTAACCCCATCCAGAAACCACTCTATAGACAGTCCTGCTTTCCTGGCTCAGCTGGGCATCAGCACAGCGATCACAATGACCAGTGATCATGGCTCGGAGGCCTGCTGATAATTCACAAGGAAGGGCCTTTTAGCTTCCCAAATTACACAGCCATGGTCAAGATTTTAACTCATATCATATTGTGAACTGTACACAGTTTACTGAGCAGCTGTCTTGAGCAAAATAAATAACTGAATAAATACAAGTAAAAACAACTATAGATAATTAGAGTATGTATCCAGTGTCACTACAGTAGCTCTTCACCAGGTATCACTAAAATGCATCTGGAGTGGCCATCATGGTCACAGGCCCCACTGCTTTTCTTTCTTGTCTTCTGACTCTCTGTCACACACCCTTCACTTCCATTTCTCAGATGCTTTCAAAAATGAGACACCAATTACAAAATCTTTGTCTTACTACTCACCATGGTTTGGAGATTAAAGCACAGCCTTTCTCCTTGAGAGCACAGGGTCTGTCGATTATACTCATGTTGCTCTAAGGATTGTGGATCCCATTTAAGAGGTCACATGAGAGATCAAAATTGCTGGCGACCCCTCTCCAATGTGAAGCCCTCTGCCTCTGATAAAAACTATAAAAGCCTCCATCTCCACAATTGAGGGAAAGTGTTATAGATACTCCTGGCTTTAGGTCAGAAAAGACTAGCCTCCAAGTTGTAAAGACTCCCTTCCTTAACCCAAATGCCCTTCCCTTTAAGGCTAGCTTCTATGAGCTAAAAATATAAATCATAAATCATAAATAAAAATAAAAGCTAAAAACAGCTTCTTATTAGCAAAGTTTGTGGCAGCAGGTATCTGTCTGCTACCTACCTGCTGGGTAACATGGGGGGCTATACATGGTCACAATGCTTGACTTCGTGGGTATTTTTATAGAATAAAGATCATCTTGGATCACTGGGATATTGTCATCTAAGACCACAGCCTTTAAATCCATCGTGACCTTGCACACATACACGTGAATATGTATGAAACACAAGTTTCACAAGACAATAGCTACCCATATCACATATAATGAATTGAAAAATTTTCTCTATTTCAGTTTTTAAAAGTGTTACATAACACTCTAAATTTAGTTTTTGAACCACAGTTAGAAAACCAACTAATATAAAAGGTTAATGAAACAGGTGGAAATATAGTTCAATTGATCTACTTATAGGGAATCTCAGATACACTGGTGTGGAAGTTTTAGATGTCAAGTTCTGTTCCTTTAGGTACTAGGACAATTTTCTTTTCACAAAATTCAAAACACAAAGGTCTGGGAACACTCATTTAATTTTTATTAAAGGGCAAGACAGCGAGATTGCAGGGGGAAAGGTCTATTTTACTTCGATTCTGAGTCAACACATTAATTTAACAAGGTTACACTCTAATAGGGAAATACTTAATGGAAATGGTATATGCTAATCCAGGATTGGAAAGGGAAGTAAGAGGTGATGAGATTTGAGGGCCTGCTGGTATGGAATGATGGTCAAGTTTTCTTGATTTGTGCACATCACCTAACTGGTTCGTCCTAAGCCGGGTGGAGAATGTTCGGCTTCTCCTCAGATCCCAAACTGAATGGAGACACCTGCGATGCATCAGAGGTTGATGGCAAAGGTTTCTGCTCATCTTTATTACTTAAGTATCAAGCATAACCACAAAATTCATCTTCCCAACTGCTTGTAACAACGTCACTTGGCATAATTCTCAGCGTAGAAACCTTTTTCTTTCATCCATTTCGAATCATCTCCAAGAAAGCTAACTGTAGGCAGTGCTGAGTAGCAACTGACAGCAGAAGAACTTTGAAATGTTACCATTCTTTAAGGAGAAAGGGAGTCAATCAAAAGATTGCAAGGTTCCAATGACTGGATTTTACCTTTAAATCTCTTTATACATTAAAAATGTATAAATTCAAAGTTGAATGTATTCAAGTGTGTGCAAGACATTGCTTCCTCCCTCTGAAGCCTTCAACAAATGACACACTGCATAACAATAATAATTGATGATTCCATTCAATGTCCAAAATCCAAATTGGTTGCTGTCAAAAGAAGAACCCAAATTGTCAACTTCCTTTTGCCAGAAAAATAATGATTGCTGAAATGCCAGTGTTGGCATAAACAATCATGATCATTCAAAACATGAATTCTAAAGCACCAGTTTATATCTTTGTAAGTTTGGAAAGGATATCTAAGTTGAAATCATTCTGCTAAAGCCGAGATGGAAAATTTGGCACTTCCAGCACCATCCTGGTGATGTGTCTGTCTGTCTGTCTCTTTCTCTTGAGCATGCAACCGTGCACACACACCCCTACCTCTTATTTGCCAATTGCAGCCTCCAGACATTGTTGATCTCCATCATGATTTGGCATCCAAATGCTAATACAGCGACTATGCTTTGCCCTCATTTTTATAATCTCAAGCCAGTGTGCCTATCGTTTAGGAGATTAACTAAAATTTAGGGTCTTCTGAATACTATGTATTCTATACAACCAACCATTCACCAAATTCTTTCTAAAGATTTAAATGCCAGAATTAACAATGACAGTAGCAAATTCATACCCATATGTAAACAAGAATAGGACTCTGGAATGGTTTTGCAAATTAAAGGATTTCTCCAAAATGGCCTATTTACCTCATATTATTACTTGCCGTTTAAAAAATCTATAGACAAATTCCCTAATTAAGGGCTAAGATGATAACTGGATGGGACTTTTGCTATCATTAGTCCAAGTTCATCATTACATGTGAAACCCAGTAGCCTTGGATTCTTGACCTCTTAGCAGCATCTGGCATGTACCTCTTTATCAAAATTCTCTCATTCCTAGGTTTCCATAATTTAATTTGTTTTAGCTTTCCTCTAACCAAAATGTTCTTTTCTGTTACCAATTCCCAAAATGCCCTCCTTCTCCTGTCTCTACCCTCAACTTACACCACCTCCTGTGTTGGTCCCCTTCAGCCTCATAGTTTCAACTATCAGGACCATGTTAATGATGCCAACACCTGTGTGCCCAGGTCCAGCAATCTCGAATTGAAAATGTCCAATGCTGAACATTTCCCTTCAAAACCTCTTTTCTTTCTCATATTTCTTCTTTATAATGTCATCATCCAATCACCCATCCAAAAATCTCAATTATTTCTCAGTCATATTCAAGCACCAGTTTCTGGAAATTATTTCTGAACTCTCTGGACTATTGTTATCAGCCTAATTCGTATTTCCTAAAGCCAGTGTCTTCTATACACACTCTTTAGTGTAACCAGCATAGACATTTTCTTTAATACATCTCTGACAATGCTTGCTTACAAACCTTCGCTGGTTTCCTATCACCTATAACAAAATGTCCAACCTCTTTAGCACCCTTCCCATGTCAACTCCTCACCACAGAACCCCTCTGCTTGTCACTCTGGCGCATTTACCTTACTTCAACAATCAAATAAACCGTTTCCTTTGCTCGAAGTGTTCCCATCTTCTACTGCTCTCACAATTCTGCTTATTTTAAAATGTCATGTCCATAAAGCCTCCTTCAAATCTCCAAGCCACTTACTCCTTCTTGGGTGTTCCTACAGCAATTTGTTGATGCTAATAATATCACACATTTACTATACCCTTGTCAGTTGTTTCTCTCTTCCCTGTTAGATGATAACCTCTTTTAGGAAAACAGTGGTATCTTGTTCCCTTTGTATTTCATATACCTGGCACGTAGTAGGTGCTCAATTAACCACTAAGTAAATATGTGCACGTAGTGAAAAATACTTTCGAATTAAGAATGGGAAGATGTGAATTTGAGTCCTAGCCAAGCTAGAATTCCAACTCAGTGAGCTTCAATTTCTTCATCTGACATAAAATTATTTTTCCATCTAAAAAGTGCTATTATAAGAATCAAATGAAATCAGGTAGAGGAAAGCACTATGTCAAACACAGACTGCTATATTAAGTATAATTCTAGAGTATACTCTTGTAATGTCTATTCTTTTACCTGAAATATATCAAAGGTTAAGAAATTCTAAGGTCAATGCCCAAATTGAGGATAAATATAAACACATTGGAAAATATATGGTTTATCCATCTTACACGCTAATGTTCCTAGAAACCAAGGGTAATGTCAATTTAATGTAATTTGTTCAGCATCACAATATTAAATATTAGCTAGCACAAAGAAGCACAGTATTATAGAGAAAAAGCAAAGGCTTTGGATGAAAATAGGTGTGAACTCTAGCGCCAATTATTTTGCTTGATCAGGAAATATTTTATAGCACTTATATATATGTATAAATGCATCCCATATATTAACCCATTTACTTCTCGCCAGAACCCCATGACATAGGTCCTATTATATTATTATTTGAATTTTATATACAAGGAAACTGAAGCAGGAAGGTTGGTTAACTTGTTCCAGTTAGCAAAGCTATCATGAGTCAAGAGCTGGGAATAATGTCTGGGCAGTCTGTGTCTAGTCCGGCTCTAACCACTAAACCATGCAGCCTATCTAAATAATGATGTGATGGGATAGCACAATGCCTGACCCACAGTAAATTCTTGACAAATGTTAGTTTTCTTTCCTTTTGTACATAATGGTACAAAAGGTGACAATGATGATGCATGCAAGTGATCGTGAGGTTGGCTGCATTATCTCCTGACAATACTTACATGCCATGTGGGTTCCGTGAAAAGGGGATTTTATCTGTATAGTATATTACCCTCCTTTCCACATGGAAAACTTGCAAGAAAACTAGAAAAGATCAAACCATTTTAACTAGCTATTAATGCAACCATTCAAATGGAATATATGTATTTTTTCTTTGGCTGAATCGCTGAAATGTCATTACACTGGGCCGAGACAAAGGTAGAACATTTGCCAATTTTTTTCTTTCAGATCTCCTGGTCGTCTTTTGACAAATCTTGGCATGCCAATTACATTTTCTATGATAATTTCAATGGTTCACATTGTATTAACTTGTCGCAGGCTCCCTCCCCACTGATACCTGCTGAGCATGCCTCTCACAGTGAGGATGTTGCCATTCCCTCTTCACCTGTCATTCACAAGGAATGGTGTGAAAACACTCTCTCCAAATATAGCTCATATCTCTGCGGCACCCTTGGCTGCTTCAGACCTAAAGGAGCACATTTGATTACAACTATTGGGGTAGACCAGTGTTCGTTCCTAGTTCTTCCAGCTGCGTTAATTCTTAAATACTCTATTTGGTGCCAGCATGCTCTTAATTGTTTTCTTAACCTTTTTTTCCTAGTTTAATACTGTATTCCGTCTCTCTATTGTCAGCTACACAGGGCTTCTTAGATTATGTACTAGTGTGTTATCAATATTTTATAGTTGTATACTTAATAATTTATTTAGCACTTCCCATGTGTCAGATTGTATACTAAACGATTTATATACATTATCTCATAAAATCCCCACAACAAACTTATGATATATTGTATTTCATCATTTCTAAGAAGATTTTTTAAAAACATTTTAACATCTTTGAAATCAGGGTGCTTCTTACAATCAATACCATGTAAAGTTATGATATTTTTCTGTGTACATATTGTTACATCTTAGTATCACTGGCATTTTAGATTCAATGAAATGTGGTAAGTACCATATTTATCCCCATTTCAAACAAAACTGAGATTCAGATTTTCCCAGGATTCATTAGATTTACATAACAAGCTTCATAAACATTTGTGTGTCAATAGAAGAAACTTTATTGAGTTATCTTCTAACGGTTAATTATAGCATGAAAACAGGGCATCAATCCCATAATATGCACCCTTAACTACTGTAGCTCCGGCTCTGGAGTTTCACTAGTGTTCACGTCCCAATTCTGTCACTCAATTAAGTGTATGATTTTGGGCATGTTGCTTATTAACCTCAACTGCAAAGTCAGAATAACACCCTAACCCAAGAAGGTTTCTGAGATGATGAAATGAGATAATCTATGTAAAAGCTCACAGTACAATGAGAGAGAGATATAGTGGTCAATGAATGGTCAATTTAATTTCATAAAATATAATGAAGAAATATTCATACATAACTGATTAGGTTTATTTTGCTATTTACCTCTAGCTCAATTGTATTTCAGATAATACAGAACCATTACCATGATCTCTTTGTTAACTATCATACCAACATTTTGTATGGTATAAATTCCAGTTCCAAACTTGGGACTGGAATTCATACCATAATTCCAGGTAGTTATTCTACAGTCATTTCAATACCATATTTTAAATATCTGCTTTGGGTAAAGTACTGTTCTTACCTAGGTGGTACAAAGGAATCAAGGGTAAATAAGGAATTATCCTTCTCTCTAGTCATTTTAAATCTAATGGGCAATGCTGAGTATATATTAATACAAACATAAGATTCTTGGTAAAATATGATAAATGCTTTAAAAACAAGTACAAAAAAAAAAGCTATCAGAAAACAAGTAAAAGGGCCGGGTGTGGTGGCTCATGCCTGTAATCCTAGCACTCTGGGAGGCCGAGACGGGTGGATTGCTGAATGTCAGGAGTTCGAGACCAGCCTGAGCAAGAGCGAGACCCCGTCTCTACTAAAAATAGAAAGAAATTATCTGGACAACTAAATATATATATATAGAAAAAATTAGCCAGGCATGATGGCGCATGCCTGTAGTCCCAGCTACTTGGGAGGCTGAGGCAGTAGGATCGCTTGAGCCCAGGAGTTTGAGGTTGCTGTGAGCTAAGCTGAAGCCACAGCACTCTAGCCCAGGCAACAGAGTGAGACTCTGTCTCAAAAAAAAAAAAAAAAAAAAGAAAGAAAACAAGTAAAGGAGAGTTCATGTCTGGATGGGATCATAAGGAAATTCTTCAGAAAAGAGACAGCATTTAAGATGGGCCTTGAGGGAAGACAATATATGGCAGATCCTAGGGCAATCCTAAGGAACAGAGAACTTCACAAGACACACAGGCTGATTTCTTTTTCTGCCTATGATGGAGCAGCATATATAAGAATAACCCTACCAATAGCAATAACAATAAAAGGTGAATTTTAAAAATCTAACAAACTGCTATTTAAGATCATGAAAGCAACCAAGATGATAAGGACTTGAGGGGTACAGATCCTAGAAAGAAAGAAAATATACTAAGGTGAGCCCTACATTGCTCACTGGTTCTTTGCTCAGGGAAATTTGCCAGTCTGGGTATCCAAACACAGTAACCAAACAGAGAGCAGCAGCCTGGGGCTTGCTGAAGTCTTACTGGCCTGGGAAGAGTTCTGAGACACCCAAGTTGCCAGGACATGAGAGACCAAAGACGAACATTAAAGGGAACCATAAAGTTGTAAGAACCATCTGCAGGCAATTTCCTCTTGAGGTATTCGACGACTCTGAAGAAAATCAAAATATTTCTCCCCAGAACATCCAGGATTGTTAAGTTAAAGACACTGAAAACACAGAAGAACACTCTGCCCCAGCCTCTCTTTGCCTGGCGACAGGACACGAATCCTTCCTTACTGGAGACTGCACTTGCTTATGGGCCCAGAGAAGGCACCACCAAGGCACCAACAGAATCTGGGAGCACATTTTACTATCATCTTCCCACATTTTCCCACCTTTTAAAAGACTGGAATTGCTCCCTCCTTTGTCTTGTCATTATATAGGATTCAGGCCTCTTTGTTAAAATGCTATTTAAGTGAGGCCCCTAAGTTACTGCCTTGAGAGAGAAATACTTTTGCACTGAGGCCTCTCCTGCTTGATGGGTACAGCATGCATTAATGAGCTTCTGCTTGTTTTTCTTTTGTTAATTTGGCTTTTGTTTTCAGGAAAGTGTCTCAACTAAGAACCTAAAAAAGGGAAAGAAAACAAATTATGTTTCCTCCTCTACAACTCTTAAACCACTCATTATCAGGGCAAGATGCCTTGAACCCAATCAGAAGGCAGCTGCTAAGAGGCTAAAAAGCCTCT
>RJWJ010020942.1:0-28476 GCA_004363605.1 Indri indri | reverse complement strand
AAGTGTCAGCTCCAGGTGGAAGCTGTAAGAGTCCATGCGTGATTTCCCACTGGTCCAGCGACCAACAGAGTCTGAAATATGACTGTGAAGAGCAGAGTCCTCACTGGCGCCCTGTAGGGAACACTATTGTGAGCAAGACGCAAACCTGGGTTGTTACAAGCTATTAATATCGGATGGCTGATTGCTGCCATTGTAACACCGTCTATCCTGATTTGGACACTACTGAAAGTGTCCAGTGGGCTGATTCTTGGCATTTTTATTTTATAGTGGGGAATGAGAAAGAAAGTTGTTAAACTAGAGCTTAACCCCAAAAGCTTTAGACACACTAGAAGCTTAAAGCCTGTCATGAAGCTTAAGGAAGTTCTGACTCCGAGGATGCTGTTGGTAACCTGTCCTGCACCCCGACTGGGGGCTGAGAAGATTGAAATGAGCCCAAGCTACTGCAGAAGGGAGTTAAGTTAGATGAGTGAAAATATTCTGAGGGCCAGAGAGGTGGAATGACATCCTAGGACCTGCTTCCTGATGCTCTACTGAAATCAACAGAGACATCCACCTGCCTGAGACCCTGGAGCGAGCCCATGCCAGGAGGGGGATGAACCTGTTGCTCTCAGGGAATGCCTTCTGGCTTCATGATTTTATGATATCTTCAATCTTGGCTGGTTAGAAGATTCATTTATACTTTGAACCAGATTTTCCCAGGGTGTAAATTCCCCCCAGAGATAAATTAAACAGTTTTAGGGATACGATCAGCCTGTGAGGCCACCAGGGTACCATTCACTGCTTTGCAGCAGCAATTTGCCAAATGGTACCCTGGTGACTTAGAGAGTGAGTGCACATCTGTAAAGAGGCTTCCTTTACATCGAGAGATGTGTGCCTCGGAATTCTCCCTGCGATTCGCAGACAGCTGAGGGTGGAAAATGGGGAGAGTGAGGGCCCTTGGTGCTCTTCTGTTCTCAGCGCGTCTCGTGCTGGGCTGCTGTCAGTGCTCTCACCGACAAGATCAATGGCGGGAGGAGGTGAACTGGAGCTCCTGCATGCAAGCCGTTTCCCCTTGGCTCGCAACACCTCCCTGGGGATCTTCCTTCCCTAGGAGGGTGCTGTGTTGCCTGCTACCTCTCTGCCCAGGATCCCACACGTCAAGGGCTTTTTCTGGACACCGTTCCCAGGAAATTGGCCCGGGCTTCAGCCCTGTCTTGTCTCTGTCACCTCATCAACATACAACTGTATTATTTGTCTTTCTCGTAGAACTTTATATTCATTCATTCATTCAACAAACAATTAGCAACCACTTATTATATTCGAGAAAAAGCTTAAGTTAATTGTACAGATTCTTGATTTTGATGGATCTGAGTTTAAATCTTGGCTCTACTATTTATTGGCTTTCTGCCTCTATGCCTCGCTTTATCCATCTGTAAAATAAGGGTGATAATAGTGCCTCCTTCATGGTGTTAGAGTAAGGATAAAAGAAATCAATCTATGTAAAAGGCTTAACATGGTGCTGAGCATAGAATAAATCTTAGCTATTCTTTTTATTTACCATCTACTATGTGTGCCAGGCACTGAAATGCTAGAGAACACACAGAAATAAGAGAAGGTTCTTATGCACAAGAAACTCATAGTCCAGAACAGGGATTCTGAAAGTGGGTCCTGGGCCACCAACAGCATCAGCACCTAGGACTTGCTAGGCAAGGGAATTCCCAGACCCCACTCAGACTTACTCAATGAGAAACTCTGGGGGGCAGCAATCCGTGTTAACAGGCCCTTCAAGTGACTCTGCCCCTCACTCGGTTATAGAATCTCTGCTTATATGGTAGAGGAATAATAATATCTTACATCTGCAAGTGTTTCAAATGTATAAAATCATGTTGCCACATGATTTTAATACTCACAGCAGTCCTGCAAAGGAGGAATGGTTGTTTCCCTATTTTCAACTGAGAAATTGAAGGTCCTGGATTACCAACAGGACTGCATTTATGCTTGGGCACCATCCCGCTTCAGGAAAGGTGATCTTCCAACGATCTAGGAATAAATCTCAGTCGGCCTAAGCCAATTCTTGTACTCCTAACCCCTTCGTAAGCGGTTGGTTTAGGAATGGGCTTGTGACTCAGTTCTTGCCAATAGACATGAATGAAAGTCAGTTGAAGAGTTTGGGGGAATTATCTTCTCTCTTTAAAAAATAAAAAAGAACACGAGGACAGGATAGCCCTCTTCTTCTGCTGGATATAATATCCAGAGCAGTAGCAGCTATTTTGTCACCATGAGGGATATAGCAGGAGGCCCAAGGTGACATTCAGAGGATGCAGAGTACAGAGATGAAAAGGCCCTTGTTGATATCATTGAGCTGCAAAATCAGCCAACCCCAGGGCCATCTTGCTTGAGTACCTCTTGTATTATGACAAATTTTCCTTCTTGCTTAGCCAATTTGAGTTGAGCTTCCTTTCCTCGAAATGGAACACAACCTGATAAATTCCCATATGGACAAAGACTTGCCAGGGATAATTGAGCTAGCCATTTAAACTCATGTCCTGAGATGAGGGTGTCCCCCCGCTCTTTGCATCATGTACCTTGCTAATGGATGAATTCTGATGGACGATGGCTCCGATGGGTAGGGTCAAACTAATCCACTAATTCTCATGCATACCCCATGTCGCATCCCCATACCACTCCCACCCACCCACCACCCCTTGAGCTAGCTTTTTGAGCTGAGACTCTGGGCTGCATACCCAGTACCTAGCGAAATTCCTAGCACTTACTTGAGATGCAGTAAATGGTAACTAATATTACATTTACTTTGTAATGTCGTCAAAAACTTGTCCTTGGAGGGAATGACCACATAATCACATGAATAAATGGATAAGCAAGGATTGAGGGGTTCGTGATATACACGTGTTTAATGTACTCCCTCTCTCAGAAAGGTCACAGTTTAATGATAGTCTTCTGTGCCTTAACCCAGAAAAGCCCTTGCTGCGAAAACCTGAGAGTTCCTGGAGGTACTAGGAGGAGGGAGGCTTATACTTCCCGCAGCATCACTGCCTGTAAGAGCAGAAAGACTTTGTGGTTACTGAGCCCATCGTTTTAGAAGCGAGGACACGGAGGCCCAGGAGAAGCAGTGGCTCGCCTGAGGTCACGGGGCTGATGGGAGCAAAACCTAACCTTGAATCCAGGTTTTTCTGTACCCAGAACACAGGGCTTGAACTTCTGGCTCTTTAAGACCTCTCCGACCCCTGAAAAGCCTTTGCTTTGCAGGAACTCAGCTGGCCAAGATGTGGAAGGATCCCTCTGGGGCCAGGAGCAGAGTCAGGGCAGCAGTAGGCTGGGCGATACGGGGAGGGGAGCCACTGTTCTTCCTCATCTTCCTCCGCCTTCTCTTCCTACTCTGGTTTCTTCCCAATCATGTCTTTTTGTCTTACACAGATTCAACAAGCGTTAGGTTTGGAAAGGACCCTACAAATCATCCAGCCTAGCCTCCTCGTTCAATTGATGAGGAGGCTGACATCCAGGGAGGGAAAGCGATTTATCCAGGAACTCTAAACAGCTCTGGCAGGGGCTCTGAGTGGTCAAGGCAGGCCTGGTGCCAGTCCAAAATTGGGAAAAGGTTGTCGCATATCAGCTCTGCCACCATAAGTTGTATGACCTTGGCCACGTCACTTTTCCCTGTGCTCCAGTTTCCTCAGCCACAAGGTGGGGGTGATGACAGTAGCTATGGCATTGTGCTGTCACGTGGGAAAGATGCGTAAAGTGCAGGAACTAAGCTTAAAGCACTTGAAGGGTGACTTCTCAGTAGCTGTTAGTTGCACAGTAACATCTAATACGTGCTGAGGAGGATGATGGGACGATGATCCAGAAGAAAGACCCGGAATTTGGAGCCGGGTTTTAAAATTCTTATTTTTGCTAACCCAACCTTTTTTTCCTTTTCCTTTTTCTTTTCCCTAGCCTGAGATTTCAGCATCATTTTGGTTTTTCGTTTTATTATTGTTTGCATATTGGAGAAAACGTGTTGTGCAAAGAGTACGGGCACTAGGATTAGACAGACCTAAACTGAGAGCCTGCGTTTGCTGCACAGTACCTATGGCGCTCTGATCAAACTCCCTAATACGTCTGGGCTAAGTTTCCTTGCAAAGCAAGGGTTCCATCACTCCGTTCCTAGCACAAAGGATTGCGTGTGATTATGTAAGAACCCGAGTATAGTTCAAGACAGGCTGATATTTCCCCGAGGCCATAGCCCAGTAAGTCTGAAGGCTGAGAGTTCAAGTCTTAGGCGTATCTCTGGAGGCAGTGCTGGGGTATCCCCAAGATTGAATAGTGGTACCATTTGCCCAAATGTCCCAAATCAGTACAACCAAATGACCTCAAATCCAGCCTGATCACTTGGTTAAGACGGAGGCTGATTCTGACCTTGTGTAATCATACGGCTAAGGTACAGGTGACTTGGGTCCTATTCATTGGGATGATTCATGTCTGCCCTCAAAAATACCTTCATTTGCACTAAAACAAATGGTGATTTAAAGTGATCTTTCTGTAGCCAAATGGCGAGCTCTGCCAGTAAATCTCGAGGCTGCTAAACATGGGCCAACGAAGCAGCCTGAGGCACTAATGGGGAGTTGGGAGTTCCGGGTCCTTCTTTCATTTGGCCACCAACTCTGTGCGGGACTTTGGCCAAGTCCTCGCTGACCTCACTGGTTTCCTCCTGTCACTTGACGACCCTGCCTGTTCTCTGAGTGCACAGTGTTATTTCTCTGTTTAATTAACTTCCTCAGCACCAGAACGTTCCACCCATGACATCTTCCATTTTGAGCTTCTGCTTTTATCCATCTCTGGTAACACAATTCCCTCCGGCACTGTCTTCTGTAGGGCCAAGTATTCGTTAGGCAATTAGGGAATTGCAGAGGAGCCTTGGAAATCATCTAATCCGTCGGATGAAAAAAACCTGAAGCCCAGAGATGTTCGGCAACTTCTCCAAAGTCACACAGCTTTCTGGCAGTAGTTCTAGGACTCCTGCCTTAAGTGCCCTGCGATGAAAAGATGATGGGTCTGTGATGGTGCTTTTTTTTTTGTCATGTCATCAAGGAATAAAAGCGAAGGGTAACAGCTGTGTAGTCCCAAGGCTTTAATTTCTTTATTATGACACCATGTCCTAGGGAAGAAAATATTTGTGGATCTAACTTTTGGATGCGAAGTAAGTGTCAAAGTGAGATGTTATTGACTCTATAGTGCTTCCTACTCCGATAAATGTATCCAATATGTTCTCAGTGACTCATGTGCAGGGCAGATGCATCTTTTTTTTTTTCTCGCCTTAGACACCCATATTTTTGTTGCTTTATAAAGAGCTCCCCCCCGACTCTGCATATGCATCAGTAATTATCCACAGCATTATAGAATTTCATCCAAAAATTAATAATTTGATTGGTTATTCAAAATCGCAAGCATCTTGACAGCCAGCAATCAATTGAGGGGAGAAATAATATGCAAACTGGCGATTTATCTTCTTTTTCCAACAAATGAGCTCTATGAGCCAGACAACATATTGGGAAATTGTGGGAGGATGTTTTGCTTGATCACTCTATCTAGAAGATCCCTAAAAGATATGAAGGATTTTCCAAAACATGGATTGGTCTTTAAATATTATTTTTCTTACAAACAGAAAAAAAAAATCAGAAAAGGGGGTATAATGCAATATTTTTATGTTCACAGTGTCATAAAGTGGTTTAAAAATATCCCAAATTGAAAACTGTGAAATAAAATTAGTGATAAAATAAATGACATGAGAGTTTTAGGACTAAAAATACATACAGAGACCCTTAAGTGGCAAAAAACTCCACTGGGAAGAAGCATGGTTTACAAAGGGTGAGGGTGATTTATGGCAGAAAAAATAAAAACCCAAAACATTAGAAGAGATCTTTATAAGGTCCTAAAAACAGTTATAAGCTTCCCTATAACTTCCATGTATTTATAGAACTTTGAATGCCAGAAGTCACCAAAAAAAAAAAAAAAAAAGGGAAATCATCTTTCTCAATGTACACACATCCAGAAAATGTGAAAATAAACAAAAAGCACAATAAATGTGTGCATTATCTGTGCAAGTGCTATGTGCCTTGAGAAGGCAGATCCTAACTCCTAATGACACAGCACGATTCTCTACTTCAGAAATGTACAGAGTTAGCAATTAGCACCCACACCAGTGTTTTCACTTTAACAATAGATAAGTAACAAACAGAATCACCAGCAATGCATTAGAATTCAACACTAAGAAAATCTCTGATGATACCTTCTTATGAATCTGACAGGAAGCTGCTCACCAGAGAAGTGAAATTGCATCTGACACAGTAATGTGCTTTAATTGTAAAAGGTCTTAAAAGATGTGGAGCTCCTAAAATGAATGGGAAAGGGTCCTTCCCAAAGCAGTGGTCAAAATGATGTTTGTTTAATCAGCAGCATTTGGTTTTAATACCAGTGGTTCACAGACTTGTCTGTTCATTGGAATCACCTGGGGAGCTTTTACTACTCCCAGCCTGGGCTGCACCCCAAGCCAATTAAAGCAGAATCTCTGGGGGTGGAACTCAGGCTTCAGAACTTTCTACAGCTCCCCAGGTGATTCCAATGTGCGGCCGAGCTTGAGAACCTCTGATCTAGAGATAAGACATCCTTGGTGGTTGAATTACTGGCCTCCAGTGTTCATGTCCCGGTACTACTAACGGTGAATCAGAGTCATACCTTTGTCACTTTGTCATGGCCTCTTGGAGGGGCAGAAGACACCTCCCCACCCCTTGACCTTGGATTTGGCCACGTGACTTGGCCAATGGAATGTGAATAAATGCAATGTTTGCAAAAGTTTGACATGTGCTTGGTGGATGGGCTTGCTCTCTTATGTACCTGCTTTTTGCCAGAAGAAGACCATGCTGTGGTCAATCACTGTCCCGGGAAGAATGAGAGACATGTAGAGCAGAACAAAACCCAATCAGCAGCCCGGAGCCAAACCTCGCTGAACGCTAGCCTGCCCACAGACATAAGAATGAGAAGGAAGTGTTGTTGTCATAAGCTACTGAGTTTTGGGGTGGTTTGTCAGGCAGCATTTTTGGGTAAGATGTAACTGACATACCTAAAACAGGAAAAAAAAATTAGTGAGATGGTCAACATTTTGGGTAAATGAACATTTCTTCTGGCATGAGAGAGGGACAACTTAGAACTTTTTCTACAGGAAAGTTTGACCCATAATGTCTACCATGATGTAGCTTTTTGGAACACTGCTGCCGTCTTTGTCACCCTTCTGATCTGTTAAGCAGAAAATATTTCCTGCTGATTTCTTACTCAGTTTCACACAGGGCCTCCATCTAAATATCTATCTTCACCAGGGCAGAACTGGCATTCTGAATCATCAGTGCCCCAGGCTAGTTTGACAGCTTTTTTTTTCCTTTTCCTTTTTTTTTTTATTTTCAAATTTAAGCTCTCTCCAAGTTTTTGTGGAAGAACAGAAAGAAAAAAAAAAAAATCCATCTCTATGTAACTATCACCAAAATGACTGGGCGCACATAGAGTTGGTTATGGTACGGTTCCTTAAATGGTGCTGGGAATTCCGTGGTTGTGCTGCAATCATAAATCAAAAGATTGTTAGGTGCACAGAGGCACGGATCTTATCTCTCATAAAGAAAGCCCTCTTTTAGAATTCATGGTGTTCATATTTGTGCAGTTATGAATCAGGTGGTCTTGAATCTAGGACAATAATTCTCAAACTTGAGTGTATATCAGAATCGCCAGAATTACAACACAGATTTCTAGACCCCACCCCCAGAGTTTTTGACTCAGTAAGCCTGGCTGAGACCTGAGAATCTGTATTTCTAATAGGTCCCCAGGTGCTGCTGCTGCTGCTCTGGGGACCATACTTTGAGAACCACTGATTTAAGGTGAAAAAGTACGCAGGTATGAGATCTATTCCATCGGACACATTGCCTGGCACAGGGAAAATTCTTACCCTAAGAATAGGTCCACTTGGAGAATAAATGGAGTCAGTGACCTTAACTCTCTTTGCAAAAACCTCATCTATTTCCATAACCACTTCCCAAATTTGTATCTTTAGTCTTGACTCCAGGAAAAACAACTCATGAAATGCCTCCTTTTGGAGGAAGCTTTCTTTGATTTCTTCAACAGGGAACATTGACTCCTTTTTCTGAGACCCTTTACCTGAATCCATTCTAGGGCACTTGGTACTTCATATCTTAAAGTACAGGTGCTTTTGAACTTGTCTTACCTCCTCATAAAGGATGTATGGTCTATCTGATTCATCTTAGAATCCCCCACAGAATCTTTCCCATAGGAGAAGCAAAATAAATATTTGTAAAATGTAAAATCTATGCATGAATATTCATGTGATAGTGGTTCACAAGTTTAAAAGATTAAAACTTGAAACTAACAGTCTGCATTGTTGAATATGGTGACCACTGGCTACATGTGGCTATTTAATGTCGTTAATTGAAGTTAAATAAAATTAAAAATCCAGTTCTAAGCTATAATAATCAAGACAGTATGGTACTTGTAAAAGGATAGAGAAAAAGATAAATGGAGCAGAATAGACAGCCCCTAAATAGGTACATAGAAATATAGTCTACTGATCTTTGCAAAGGCAATGCATTGGAGGAAAGATTGTCTTTTCAGCAAATGGTGCTGGAACATCTGGACATCCCCATGTGAAATAGTGAATCCAGATATAGACCTTATACCCTTTACAAAAATTAACTCGAAATGGATTGCATACTCAGATGTAAAATGTGAAACTATAAAACTCTTCGAAGACAACATAGGAAAAAAACATCTAGATGCCTTTGGATGACAATGACTTTTTAAATACACCAAACACACAATCCCTGAAAGAAATAATCGATGCATTGGTCTTCATTAAAATTCAAAACTCCTGGCCAGGCATGGTGGCTCATGCCTTATAATCCTAGCACTCTGGGAGGCCAAGGCAGAAGGACTGCTTGAGGTCTGGAGTTCGAGACCAGTCTGAGCAAAAGCGAGATCCCATCGCTACGAAAAAAATAGAAAAATTAGCCACTTGTGATGGTGTGTACCTGTAGTCCCGGCTACTCGGGAAGCTAAGGCAGGAGGATCACTTGAGCTTGGGAGTTTGAGGTTGCAGTGAACTATAATGATGCCAGTACACTGTAGCTGGGGTAACAAAGCAAGACCCTGACTCAAAAACGAAACAAAAACAAAACCTGAAAAAGCAACCTTCTGCTCTGTGAAAGACAGTGTCAAGAGAATGAAAAGGCAAGTCACAGACAAGGAGAAAATATTTGGAAAGATACATCTGATAAAGGACTGCTCTCCAAAATGTCCAAAGAATTCTTAAAACTCAATAATAAGACAATGAACAACCCATTGAAAAATTGTACAAAGGCCTGAACATACATCTCACGAAAGAAAATATGCAAATAAGCATATGAAAATATGCTGCACATCATATGTCATTAGGGAAGTGCAAAGTAAAACAACAATGAGATGCCGCTAACATGCCTATTAGAATGACCAAAATTCAGAACAATGCCAACACTAAATGCCGGGAGAAGATGTGGAGCAACAGGAACTCTCATTCATTGCTGGTGGTCCAGCCACCTTGGAGGACAATTTGGCTGTTTCCTACACAACTGAACATATTCTTACCATATGATCCAGCAATCACGCCCCTTGGTATTTACCCAAAGGAACTGATAACTTATGTTCACACAAAAAGCTGCACACAGATGTTTATAGCAGCTTTATTACTGCCAATACTTGGAAGCAACCGAGCTATCCTTCAGCAGGTGAATATATAAACTGTGTTACATCCAGACAATGGAATATTATTTAGTGCTAAAAAGAAATGAGCTATCAAGCCATGAAAAGACATGAAGAAACTTTAAATGCATATGACCAAGTGAAAGAAGCCTATTTGAAAAGACTACATATTGTATGATTCCAACTATGTGACATTTTGGAAAAGGCAAAACTATGGACACAGTAAGAAGATCAGTGGTTACCAGGGGTTGGAGAAAGGGAGAGATGAATAGGCAAAGCACAGAGGATTTTTAAGGCAATGAAACTACTGTGTATGATACTATTATAATGGTGGGTCCATGTCATTACACATTTGTCCAAACCCACAGAATCAACAACATCAAGAGTGAACCCTAACGAAAAATTTTGAACTTTGGGTGACAATGATGTGTCAGTGTAGGTTCATCCATTGTAACAAATGTACCTTCTCATGCAGGATACTGGTAGTGAGGGAGGCTGTGCCTACGTGGGAACAGGGGATATACAGAATATCTCCGTACCTTCTGCTCAATTTTGCTGTGAACCTAAAACTACTCTAAAAATAGTCCATTTAAAAGGAGAAAAAATCCAGTTCCTTAATCATATCTCAAGTGCTAAGTAGCCACATGTGGCTAGTGGCAATCATATCGAGCAACATATAAATGGTTTTATTGCAAAGACTACTCTAGAATTTCCAAATCACTTTCATCTATGTTATGTAATCTGATCCTCACCAACGCTGCTGTGGGGTTAGTAGTTGAAAAAAAGTCCTCGTGTCCATTTTATAGATGGAAAAATGGAACCTTAGAGAAGTTAAGTAAATTGCTTTATGGCAAAGTGGAAAAGCTTAATCTATAAAATGAGACATAAGAAAGTATCTATAACCTAATAGGAACTCAACAAATCGTACTCACGTATTTGTTGATTTATTCACAGTTTCCTTTTTTATTTTAACCATACCTCACTCACTCATTCATTCAGTCAACAAATACTGCATTTATCACGTGGTAGATACAGTGCTTGGCACTGGGGATGCACAGGTGAACAAGTGAGACCAGGTCCCTGCCCTCAAGAAGCTTACAGTCTAGCCATCTTTACCTTTGTGTTTTTCAAAGCCAAAGATATTAGTGAACTCACTCTCAGTATGGTCATAATGGTTTTATGAAGGACACTCTCTTAAATAATTTTAAGAGAGGCATATAACACCACTTAGTTTTGGTGTGCACGTCTTACCATTCCTGCAACACATAATAGCTTTATCTCTATTTTCCTTAGCACCCAGCTCAATGCCCTGCAAATAGCAGGGGCACAATTAGAATTTTGTGAAATGACAAGAAGGTATTAATTCTTGACCCAATGGTGCCCCCAGCCGAGCCCCAGCAATTGCTCTTACTAAATTGTTAGAATACCTACTATGTGCCAGAGATGTTCCGTACCAGCACTCTCTGACAGATACATAAGGTAAATCGCACAGCAATTTTAAATTTCTAGTAGCCAGATTTTAAAAAGTTAAGAGATGAAATTAATTTGAATAACACATTTTATTTAACCAGATATGGCCAAACTATTATTTCAACAGGCAATGAATATAAATTATTAATGAGACACTTTACGTTTTTTGTACTAAATCTTCAAAATCTAATGTGGATTTTAACACACCACACATCTCAATTTGGACTTGCTACATTTCAAGAACTCAATAGCCACGTGTGGCTAATGGCTACAGTATTGGAAAGTGCAGTTCTATACAGTATTTTATTACATCCTGAAAGACACAAAATGATAGCAGCAAAATTTAGAACGCTGAGCATTTCAGAAGGATCATCTCATTTAACACACTGACTGTCACACTAGAAAAAAATTTTCCTTGGGTTCACAGTGTTTTATTATGAAAATAGAATAAAAACTTTGAAAACAAAATGATTCTTTCCAGTTTAATGAAAAATTTGTTATTTTTAAATTGTTTTCTATGCACGAGTTACGTGCAATTAAATTGTCAATATTAACTGTAACAACAGGAACATCACCAAGTAAGATTTTCATGAACCAGCTGCAGTTACACATGCTTCACGAGGCCCTGGGCTCAAATCTAACTTGAGTTAAATACAACTCACACCGCAGTTAATGTGTTAACTGCTCCCCCAACAACCCTCATCTATAGAAGAGGAAATGTGGCCATAGAAATGGTTAGTAACTTCCCTTCAGCCACACTGCTAATATGTGGCAGAGTTGGGTCTCGAATCAGGCAGTCTGAAGCTATCGCATCGTGCCACTGATTAATTGGGTAGCCTTGAGCGAGTCACTTCTCTTGTCTGCATTTTCATTTCCTCATCTATAAAAGGGGCAGGAGTGGAGTGGGTCATCCAAGGTGGACACTGCAATGCTTCAATCTTCATCTTTATTTCCTGGTGTCTGGCAAGCCTGGCTCTCCTGTTCCCACCCAGGAGGACTTCAGGTTACAACATTTTTTCTCTGATTTTGATGGAGGGCTCTTCTTACTCTGGACTTTACCAGTGGTGGGGTGGGGGCACCCTGACTACAGACCCTGTGGCAAGAGGGAGCTCCTCCCATGTCCAAGAGCAGTGCCACATTTTCATGTGACTTTCTTCTGTTTTCAGCATATGCCCCAGCTGCAGTTTCTTGATGTTTTCTTGAAAGAAAGGAAACTTGTTGTCCAGGTACTCCGTTTTAATTTTCTGTCTTCTTTGTTCTTATGTGTGTTGTAGAAAGCTCTATGCTCCTAAGGAAATTCTGCTATATATTTCCATCATTTTCCTTCTCTCCATCTCCAAGAAAGGCAAGAAAATAACTGTCGACCTTTTTTGCATATATAAATTTTAACAGCCCATGCATGCCGATGAATCTTTTATGCAGGAAGGAAAGGCTTATGTCAAGTGATTGAAAGTGGAAATGTTTAGGTTTTCATCCACGTTGTGCAATGGAATCACCGTGTGGACATGCTACTTTACGATTACTTCATCAATTGTTCCCCATATCCACCAAGGCTAATGAGTACCTACTACGTGCAAGGGCAGAATCCCTGTTTTCAAGGAACGTATCTTCCATCAGGGAGGATAAGACAAATGTTCAAACAACTCTAGCACGAGGTGGATAGAGCATGTCAAATATCCTAAGAGGGGTGCAAAGCACCAAGACGGTTTGAGTGTTTGGTTTGGGGCAAATCAGGGAAGGCTCCCCAGAGGAGCTCATTTAGAACGGGCCTTGAGAGCAAGGTAGATTCAGTAAACAGAGAAGGCAGGGAGGGCGTTTAGGGAGAAGAGGCAGAGGCAAGTATTCATATGCTGTGGACTACAGGTAGGTTGGAGGAGTAGGCAGCATGTGTCATGGCCTGAGGATGATCCGTGGATTGCAGGGGACATGGAAGGGTGCAAGGCAAACTCCTGGCATGAGTGTCACGCTCCCTATCTTCCCCCCATGGGAGGTAGCGTTGACTGGTCAGAGCCCACACCCTTCCATGAGGTAAGACGGACCTGCCATCCTTGGTGTAGGAGTGCAGCAATAAGTGAATACTGTGCTGACTAGTTAGTAGTTAATTGGATAGGCAATGGGGAGCCATTAAAGTCATGTAAGCAGGGGAGTGACATGGTGTGAAATGAGAGCTGTAGTTCAGGGTAATTAAGCTGGCGGTGCTATGTGGGATGGATTCGAGTGGTTATTAGACTGAAGGCCAGTTATTTGGGAGGTTACCGAAATGGTTTAGGTGAGCAGTAACATCTGGAACTGGACGGTGGGCCGCAGAAAGAAGGGGCACATGTGATGGAGGTAGAATTTATGGCATTCGGTAAGTACGTTAGGATGCGGAGAGCTAGGGACAGGAGCAAGAGAGAGGAGTCAAAGCTAACTCTGAAGTTTCCTTGTAATTACCTTAGAGTAGGAGAAAAGTAGTGTCAGCATTAGGAGGGGAGCCTGGGATTGGCAGGGAGGTAGGGAGGGTCCTCGTGGGCTTGGGAAGCGAAAGAGGAGTTGCAAAAAGCTGAATTTAGGCTTATCTCTTTTATAAAGCACAGCTTTTCAAACCATTGTTAGTAGTGCAAAATAACCGTTTTTAAGCAAACACTGTTGCCCTTTGTCAGTGAGCAGAAGGCTCCTATCTCTCCACATATTTGGAAAATTGGAAAGCCTTAACTAGTAATCGGGAAAGGGGGATGAGGGAAGGAAGGAAAGGAATATAAACCTAATCACGGTGCTTTTCAGGTTTCAAATGCTTCTCCAATCCAGGTAATTTACACATGAGTAACAATGATTGACAGCCAAGGAATGTATCTAACGCACTTTGCACTTTTATCTTTCCCTTGGGGAAAGCACTTGAGTTCCCAATTGTTTTAAATTGCAGAAGCAGTCATCGTCTTGGAGAGTTAGGAGAAATGGCTTTTTGGAGCAGGGATCTTTCACTGAAGGGGGATATAGAGAGTCTATCGTCATTGATTAAGGTCACTAGGGCCATTTTCTGGAAGGTCTTTCCAGGGTGACTACATACCACCCACTGAAAGGAGAACAATGAGGAACCCACTGAAGGCCCAAGGGAACAGACTTAACCAAAAATGTTAACAAGTTGTTACTGGTACCTAAAAGAAAGTCAGGGATACTTTTAAAGTCACTTGCATCCCAAATAGAATTACTGGTGAAATTTAATATGAAGAGTATTTTTTTAAAGTATTCTAAAATAAATATGAGGCAACAGATGTATTTGGAGATGCTCATGGTCCTAGAGGAAGTTGTTTATTAAACTGTACACTTTGATATATTTGTTTCTTTAGAAAAGTCGAGTGTGACAAGGTAGGTCAATTGCATCAAGAGCATTATTAACAGGCTAACCAATGGTAAACGGTGTGAAGGCTGCTCTGGAAATCTGTGCTTTGATGTACGGGGAGACCCACACATCTGATTTGGGAGGGAGGAGACAATCGTGGTATTGTTTGTAGGCGCCAACAGACAGGCTAAAGCCAGGGATCCTTGCAGAGATGGGATTAAGGTATCAGAACTGTTCACATCTCATTTACATCACCCCGAAGAGTGGACCACAGGTTTTGCTGATTAACACACAGACCATGACAACGAGCATTGTGTATTTGAAATCAGATCAAGATCAGTAAGAGTAACAGGAACCCTGTGTGAATTTGCATATGGAGGTTCCTCTTAAGCTATTACCTAACTAGGTTTTTCCCCCTTATTTTTTTTAAAAGTATTTTTCCAAACCAGGAAGTTAACAAAATGAAAATGTTCCCCAATTCCCTCTCCCACCCCACCCCCTTAAACACACATATTTATGCCACCTTCTGGTATATAATAATATTTTTCATTGTCAAAATTTTCAAGCCTTCTGAAAGGAAGATGGGGCGTACGTTGAAGATGGACCGATTTCATCCGTGTCTTCTCAGGCAAAAGGAAACGGTGGATTGAGACTGAGGCTGAGAAACTGGGCTACTACCGTTTGAATATTTTCCATGCGTCTAATTTGTATTGTTTCTTCATAATAGAGTTTGGGGTCAAGGTAATATTGATGCAATTCTCCACTGTTCTTGGGTTTCATTAAGCACCTACTAAGGGATGGGTGTGTTTAAACGGGAGGACGGTGTAGAACGATGCCTACAATAATGTGATTTATTAGAAGTTGTTAGTTGTCTGAATTTTACCATCCAGAGTCCAGACATTATTAAAGCCTCTCCACTATATCTGTTTTTCTATGGATGAGACTGTACATTAAATAGCAAACGGACCAGTGGGAATTGACAATTAGCAGGCACGCATGAGCTAGATGCAGCGTGGCATATTGCATTCAGCTAAGATAGTCATCGTCCAAACAGGCCAAAGTTTTCTCCAGTAGAAAGTGCCCTGCCAAATGGTTTCTAGATCCTTTGCGGAGAAACAGCAAAGGAGCTGAAGGCGACCTCTTTCAACCACACCAGAAATTGGCTGTCCATGGCTATTCTGGACTCACAAAATCTGCTTTAGACGCACAGATGTATCTAACCAAGATTGGCAACCCACTGACCGTCCCATCATCCCAAAGTAAAAAGTGCCACGTCCTCCCATCCTCCGCCTTCCTTGGGGTGTCAGCCCAGTTCTAATCCCTTTTCAGTTTCTCCTCAGCCCCGGGCAGGGCTGGCGGGCAGCTACCTGCGATTTCCCAACGTGGACAATCGGATTTGTCTCTTGCCAGGCTGGGCGCGGACGGGGCGAGTTCTGTTCCCGAGAGAGTCTCGGAAGCAGGCACAGAATCATCTCACCGATTTCCGTTCCTGTCCCTGGGCTGGGAAGAGGGGGAGGCTGGGGCGCGGGAGGCTCTGCCCTCCCCCTCCCCTCGTTTCCCCACCTCCCAAAATTGGCAGCCAGTCCGCGGCTCTCGGTCTGGGGTCCGGAGGGTGGGGAGCGCGGCGCGGGGCCGGCAGGAGCAGCTCTCGCTAGCGCTGCCTGTGGCCAGACGCGCCTCCCGTCCCCTCTCGGGCGCACACGCGTCCGCCAGACACACTCGGCGCGCTCCCTCGCGCTCTCGCCCGCCCGCCGCCGCCCGCTCTCTCCCTCCTGCTCTCGCCGGTCTCCTGCTCCTTTTTTTTTTTTTTTTTTTTTTGGTACCATAGAGTTGCTCTGAAAACAGAAGATAGAGGGAGTCTCGGAGCTCGCCATCTCCAGCGATCTCTACATTGGGAAAAAACATGGAGTCAGCTCCGGCAGCCCCCGACCCCGCCGCCAGCGAGCCGGGCAGCAGCGGCGCGGACGCGGCCGCCGGCGCCAGGGAGACCCCGCTGAACCAGGAATCCGCCCGCAAGAGCGAGCCGCCCGCCCCGGTGCGCAGACAGAGCTATTCCAGCACCAGCAGAGGTAGGAGGCTGGGAGAGGGGCTGGGGAGGGGGCGGCGGGAGCCCGGGCGCGGAGCGGGGGGCGGCCGGGAGCGGGCGCCCGGGGCGCGGGGTCCGGCGGCCGCGCGCGAGCCTGCGGCGGCGCCCCGAGCCCGGAGCACCCCCCGCCCCTCCCCCCTCCGCCCCCCAGAAATGTTGCAAACTTTTGCAGCCCGTTCTCAGCTTGCGGGAGCAGAGGGGGGCGGGGGAGGCGGCGGGAGGGTTGACAGCCGGAGGGCTCACCCCCCGGCTTTGATTTTTCTGCAAAGACAGGAGGGAAGCCGCGTTGCCGAAATCAAATATGCTCCCCCAAAATACGGAGATCGGGGAGTGGGGGCCCGGGAAAGAAACTTTTAAAGCGGCAGTGTCCTTTTAAGAAGGAAAAAAAAAAAATCTGTTTACGGCCACCCTCCTCCCCCGTTTACCTTTTCTCCTCTTGACAGTTTCGGCCCCTGCTGACCAAGTCGGGGGTGTGTTTTCGGTCCCCAGCAAAGCTGGGGGTGAGGGGCGGGCGGAGCGAGCGACCCGGCAAGCCCTAGGGGTGGAGAGGGGGCGCTCCGGGGTCTGGGGGCGACGTGGGCACCTTCTCTGGAGCACGGCGGTGGGTTCGGGATTTGGAGGAAGGGCCGGAGGAATCGGGGTGCGGGCGCGCGAGGTGCTCGCCAAGTTGTGTGGCGGGCGCGGTGAGCCGAGATGCGCAAGTTTGCAGACCCGGGGTTCGGAGCCCGGCGCCGGGGCCGGCGGGGGGCGTGTGCGCGCCAGCGCGCCGAGGGCGGCGGTCCTGTGGGGCGCTCCACGCGCGTTCGGAGGGAGCGTCTACAAAAGCAAACAAGCAGAAAAAGAAAGATCGAAAGGCACCCAAACTTATTTGTGCTCTGGGAATCCTTCCCTCTCCGAGGTTCTAAGCGTTTCTGCGGGAACCTGGGGATGGTCAGTGCGAGTTGCATGCCGGTTGGACCGTGCGAGCGCTGTTTCCCCCTCCCCAGGCGACTCTTCCACTTCGTTTCGGTGTTTGGGGTGTGTGCGTGCGCGGGGGGCGGCTCCGTTGTCCCCTCCTGTCGTAGTTAAAGTAAGCTGTTGAGGAAAGCTCACTCTCTCCCCCTTCTTAAAGGTTCTGGAACCTGATGTGGGTTTTTCTCGGGGGGGGGGGGATTATTTATTTGAATGCGCCTGGAGTTTGTAAAGAACGGGAGGACGCTACGGCTTTAATGACTGTTGTAAATAATGTATAAATCACGCCTGTCACTCCGGAGGAAGCGGGCTCGCGCGAGCCGCCCGGGGCCGGGGACGGAGAGGATCTCCCCGGCCTGGGCACCGGCCCAGCGCGCCCCCTCCTCTTGCACCCGGCTCGTGGCGTCGACTGGGGAGGGCTGGGAGAGGCGAGGGGGGCCCGGGGGCCGCTCCCTTCCTCTCGGTGTTACAGTTGGAGGTGGGAATATGGCTGATCATGTGCGGGCTGTTTTACAGTACCCCCCCCCCCCTTAGCCACACCCCCTGTCCGGGCGCTTTCCCATTCACGGAATTCGAGTACAGTAAAAGCCATCAGGATGACACACGCGAAAAACATTTAATTAAAGGCGATTTCCAAAGAGTGACCACGCGGAACCGCGGTTTGAGCGGGAGGGGGGCAGGGAGGGCCAGGACCAAAGGGAAGGGGACGAGGGCTGGGGGCCCGGACCTGCCGCTAGCTCGGTGAGTTTGTGTGCGGGGAGCTTTTGGCTGCAAAGAGTATATTTAGACCCTGAGACGGTGGATTTGGAATGCGAGCGGGTTATGTAACAGGGTTAATCAGAAACACTGGAGAAAATCCCCTTCATGTGTTTCTGAGGCTTTTTTTTTTGAATGGGGGGGGCATAGCATATAGGAAGCTGCACTAATTTCTGGTTTGTGCTGCCACCCCTCTCCTTAAACCCACCCCCCCTTCCCGTGTGTTATTATGTTAACATCTTCAGGTGTAGTTCTTGCCAGAAGGTGTTCTTGCAGGAGATCGGGGTGGCAGGCTGCAGAACCGACTAGCAAATCCGTAACTTGCTGTTCTTGCAAATTATATAACGTTGGGGCATTCAGTACCACCAGCCCCCTAGGCTCAGCAAAAAAGGGGACAGGGACAAAGTAGGAGTGGGATGCATCTTGTACAGCTGACCTGCTGACCCATATCCCCTTCCTCCCAGACCCCCCCCTCAGAGAACCCCACTGGTTCTTTGAACCAACCTCTCCCTGGCCATCCATCTTAGGAGGTTTAATGGGAGGGGGGAGGTAAGGCCCAAACACTCAACTCACATCCTGCACGCAGGCACTAGGTTACATAACAGTCTGAGTGGAAAAAGGAAGGTCAGAGATGGAGGCATCCTTTAGCTAACACAGCAGTAGTAATAGCTTCCAGAAATTATGTGCATTTGCAGACTTTAACCTGAGATGTAGCGTCTGCTCCTCAGGGGTACCAATCTTTATGTGTGTGAGCTAGGGAGAAAAAGAGAGAATGTGTAAGTATGCCTGGTAGTTGAGAGTGATTTGAAAATGGGAAATGTTTGGGTTTTCAGATGATGTAATGGAGTTGGCAGAATATGCAAGTCGGCTCCCAGAGTGTAAGCAGTAAGAAAATTGGAGCTGGCATCCAGTATTAATGTTGCATAAATTACAATATCGGAAAGAAATTAACCTACACACTAGGTGATTACGCCTTTTAAATACTTAAAACATAAAGGCACACGACTGGAAAGGAAAAGCAAACATCATCACCTTATAATTAGCGTTTTCAACCTCAAGGAGGGTTGAGTGGAGTTCTTGGCAGTGGGTGAAATGGGGAGGTTTCTGATTTGGGAGATGCTTTCCAAAGGGCTAGCAGGGTTAGCTTCCAGCCAGTCAATGTTTGAAGTCCACAGAGATTGTAGTCTGGATTCTAATGACATTGTGGTGACCTCATGAGACATTCCCCAGGTAGGCTTGAGGATATTGCTGAATTCCTACCTCCTAGGAATCCAAGCGTGAATGGACTGTGTACCCTGAGTGCCTGAGCTTCCAAAATCAGATGTGTGACTTTATAATCTGAAAGATGACCTCCCCCCATCTTTAAAACTGTGCAGGGAATGTTAGTAGTTTAAATGAAACTTTTCCCTTTTTTGGGTGGTATTGACGATGCTGGTGTCATTCAGTTCCATCCTTACAGCACAATGACAGGGAAGAAAGTAAGGCAGGAGGCAACACGGGAAGTAGGAATGAAGTGGAAAAAAACCGCAGCAAATCTTTAATTTAACAAGGCTTTCAGGGACTTCAGGGAGCCATGAGCGTTTGTGACATAACTGTTGTTAAAAACCCTTTTCCAGAATCTCATTATTATATGCATGCCGGAAGATTACATTTTTGCCTGCACTAACGTTATCCTCCCAGGGCTGTGGACCACGCAGTAGGTTTGGAACACCAGTGCTGAAGGTTGAAGGCTTTTAGAGCAGGCCGACCTAAGGGAAAAATCGAAACCAAAAGATGAGATTAACAGTGAAAAGCTCAGTTGGGTTGAGATCGAACACCCTGGAAGCTCAGCTTAGATTGACTTAAAATCAGTTAACAGGGCCTGTAGTTTATTTGTAGCCCTGAGGACTTCTAGAGCCACGTACGTCCTTGACTCCCACAGTACGTGGGCTCTCCTGGCCCCTTCAGTTTGGGCTACTTCGCTTTCTAGTAGGCGCTCTTACCTAGCAATTTAGCACCCTTTCTAGAGATCGGTTCTCAAATCAGCTTTTCTTGCAAGGACCCGACTCTCCACAGTGAACAAATGATGCCGCATAGTTTGAAAGAGCTACAGGCTGGGAGAAAATCCTTTGCCAGAGGGATGAAGTAATTATTTTTTAAATGAAGGGACTTTAATTTTCCGGTAAATTGCTCATAAAAACATTTATAATTATACCTTTTAAAAATGTAATAGAATAATTTTAGAAAATGCATTCGATGATAGTTATGATAACATTTTCTATTGTCTTCCTCTTATTTCTTAAAAAGAATTGAATTATTAATCTAGAATTCAAGTCCTGAGTGGCTCGAAACATTTATGGTAGACTTTTTTAATGTTCGTCACCTGCTGGAATTTTCCAGTACCTACTGGCATTATGAGGAGTCCTTGGCTTTAGAAAATGTCTCTATTTCTGAGACTGAATTTTGGAGCCTGTGCTGAAGCCCCGCCAGGGATGAGACCCTTCAGCTTGTGTTTTCAAGGCAGCAGAGGTGGGGGATACATATGCACACCCTCTTGGTTCTGCCCTGGACTTCTAAAGTGGTGCACAGGGAGGCGTGAGAGTGTTAATTGCAGTAGCCGTGCCTTCAGATGAAAATGTTCTGAGGATTTTTGGTGACTGCTGAATCACTTTTGGAAGCAAACTGACCACTGTCCAGCGCTAACCTTTGGAATGCGAGTGAGACAAGGCCATGGGTCCTTTTCCTTGGGCCATATTCTTGTCACTTCTGAGTTAAGATGAGCATTTTTCTCTAGAGTCTCTCATTTTTGCATTTAGGAACTTGTGCTGTGATGTCAGACGGACAGACTGGATTGGAAGTTACTGAAAATTCTGTCTGCATGATATGGTCTCTTAAAGCATATGCCACTCGTTCTGAGCATACCCTTCCTTTCGCGTTCCATTTTCCTAGTCTTCTTGACGCATTGTGCTTCTTAGCTTATGTACGTACCTGCGTGGAAGCAAAATACATAACTACATTTTAGGTGTCTGGGGAAAGAGTTGTAATGTGACTGCCCTGTGTTCAAAAAATTTTTAAAAATTGTACGAAAATGCTGCTCTCCTGTGATAATACATCCTGCTGCTCACTGTCTTTGTCTTCCTCTAGCCAGTGTCAGTGTACTGGGACTTGGAGGTAGACATCACCCGCTCCCTCTAGATTACTGACCCAAACATCCCAGATTAGTGATAAATTCTTCCAGAGCAAGGAGGGTCTTTTTGAAAGGTCTCCGGGTGGTGGAGTGAACGCTCACCCAGAATGTGGAATAATACCTTTCTGAATATGAAGATTGTCTTCCTTGCTTAGAATTTAGGAATGGTACCCACCCCCCTTTCTCATTCTCTCTTCTATTATTTTTAATTTTTTAAAAAATCTAATTCATAATAAGAAATGTGGGTTTAGAAATGAGCTGTTAAATTTTTCACTCATCTTTTCAGGCTATATGCTAAAAAAAAAAAGTAAACTTGTATCATTTTTGAATTAATGCCTCAAAAAAAAAAAAAAAACCCCACCAGATAATCAGTGTTCAAGTGTTGATTAATATACAGTAAATCATGATTTTTCTCTAAAGGTACTAAAGCATTACTGATGAATTGGTTTTCTGACTAATAGCAGATTAAACTGAAATATTTTTTGTCCTTTTCTTATAGAATAAGCTTTCTAAATGCACTAGGCCTCTCTCCTACCCTAGAAGGAACATTGAGAATGTAATTGAATCTTTCCTTGGTGTTTGAGAAGCCACAGGGTCACTGTTCTGAGTATGAATTCTGATTGTACATTATAGAACTGTAAATGGACACAGTGTCGGAGATCGGACTAAATCTGTCTTGATCTCAGGTTGGAAATTGTTTTCCTTTTTTTTGTTATTGTTAAATCCTTAGTATCAGTATATTTTGTTATTTGCCTCCCTTGTTCTCTATGTTGTAAGTAGCAAAATAGAAATTCAGTTAGTTGATTCTGGTTAATTGAGGTTTTTACATTATAGGAAAATTTCAACCAGAGTCTAGAGTCTTCTTAATTCGTTCTCTACAGTGATACGGGATGTAATATTCTTGAATATTTAGGAAGGCTGTAGTATTTACAAATAAGTTATTTGCTATATTACCATAACATAATGTAAGTTTCCCCCTATCTAATGGTACATAGAAACTCTAGCTAATTTTGCTTCTTCCTTAGATATATTGAAGGGGTATCTTTGGTAGAGGGCTCTCAAATCTCTAAAGTTAGGAAACTCTAGGGTTAGAAGAAAGAACTTCAAGAATGTCAAGAAAGAGCATTTAGATTGCCCAAAGGAAACTCTCTCCAAGCACAGGCCGTTGTTCACTGGATCAATATGGACGGCATCTCTGCAGCCGCGTTGGCAGAGGCTGACTTTCTCAGGCCTGTCCCACTCGACTTAATAATAGTCTGCAGTTATCTTGTGATAATCTTTGATATTGCAGTGTTGGAAATTCAGCTTGGGAGTCTTGGTGTTCTTTTGTGACAGCCCAATTATTATTATCATTATTTTTGCTTTTGGAGTAAAGACACGAAAGAGATTGTCTAAGGAAATCCTTAGAGGGGAATGGCGTTGATGAGGAATAAAATGTACCGCAGCTCACAGTGTGGGCACGCTGCCTTTTCGCTCCAGCTCTTACATGCTGTTGCTAAAAGGAGTTGCAGGTAACAATTCCCTTGTGTTAGTGGAAGAACAATTTCTTTTTCCTAACAGATTTTTATGGCCTTACTGACATGTCATTATTACAAACTGTCTTATCCCATTATGGGATATGGCACATTAATAATGGCGTGGCACTGTGGTTTGCTGGTGATTGTCTTGTCCACAGAACTGGGACCCTAGTGGCCAGCTGGGGAGCCCTGTACGGTGCCCCTTGACAGCTGAGACCATAAGTTTCATACACCCTTGAAGTTGGTGGAGGACTGTCCCAGGTATCGAGTTTCTATACCAGAGGTGTTTTCCCTGAAACTCCATCAGAGGTTGGAAATGAGTAGGAGACATTATGGTGTAATCTCCCAGCCGTGAAATCATCTTAACGATGTTATTGGGCATTTTAGTTTCAATTATGAGCTTCTTCTTCTTTTTTTTTTTTTTAGGGTTTTTTGGTTTTGTTTTTGCCATATTGCCCAGGCCAGCCTTGAACTCCTGGGCTCAAGCGGTCCTCTACAAGTAGCTGGGACTACAAGTGTGCACCGCTATGCCTGGCTTGATTATGAACTATCTTAAAGTTTTCTGAAACAATTAGGAAATTTCTACATCCATCCGTAGATCATAGTGAATTCTTCCAGGGTACAAGGAAGGGTGTCACTTAGTACCGGATCCTCGAGCCAGTGAGGGAGGCCGCACGCTGTTAAAAATACCTAGCTTACTTCGGGGGAGGGTTTGGCTGAATGCTGGTGGAGTCGATGAAATGTAGTGAAGTTGCTGTACGTAAGTGGTAGGCGTGTGTGAAAGAAGTAAGAAGAAATAAAATGGTGTATAAATGACATTCTGAAACTCGATGGGATTGTACACGTGACAAGAATGGCGATGTTTGGGTCTGTGCTTAATGGGGGAAAATAAACAGGCTAAAAATCTATATGTCAAACTAGATGTGGGATTTTATAGTATTGAATATAAAATCATCTGACTTCTTTTAGAAGCAAAGAATGCTACCAAGGATAAACAGGCGGGTTGCAAAGAATAGAGGTGAAACAGAATGGGGGAAAAATGAGGAACCAGTGTTTGAATCTGTAATGAAGTGTGGTCATCACTGCTTTAAGTCATTCCAGACTATTAACTACCGTGCTGTTAGGTAGGGAATTAGTTACAGGCAAACAAAAGGCATACATACGAATTTGAGGTTGTTCAGGAGAAATCCTCTTGACCTCCCAACATAAAAGTATGTACTGAGAAGCCAAGCTGCACATGATGTATTTTTTTTTTTCTGTCTTATCCTGATTAATTGACAGCCAACTGTATGCTTCTTTCCTGAAGGTGACTTTACAATCCCTAGACCCAGACATTTCTCTCCGAAGTGGAGTGAAGGAAGGAGAACCACAGGCTAAAGTGTGTTTCGCTGGGTGAAGTATTTCGGGGGAAAGATAAGAAGGGCGAAGTAGGGTGCGTACGAAGATTAAGAACGCCTGCTTGGGGCCGGGGCGTGGGGGCTGGGGTCGCAGGCAGGGACTCTCCGGAGGGAAGAGAGACTTCTGTGCAAAAGAAAATGAAATTAGCATTGACTCTGAAATGGCTGGGAATGTGACTTTCTCATTTTAAATTATCTTTAACAAGGGCAATGAAAAGAGGAAAAGTTGACACTTTGAGAAGTTATGACGAACTTGTCGAGAATGCCAATTGACAAAGGCAGGTAAGGGAATGCTTGGAGAAACAGAGCGAGAACAGGTCTGAAGGGCATGGTGAGCGGCTTCCTAGTGCGTCGAGGGAATTGGCGGGCGTGTTTATTGACTCTTCCAATTAGTTTTAAAGAAACCTGAAGAAGTGGACAGAGACGGACAAAAGGCAACCAGATGTGACTCTGCCCTTCCAGAGGCAAAGAGGCTTGCTGTCATCCCGTGTGATCGATGCCAGGCATGGGCAGCAATGACTGTGTGGAAATTAATGGATTTTCAGCATCCAATCACAGAGGAAACACATGTATATTTAGCAAGTCTAAAGCCTCTTAAATAAACTGCATTGCTTTTCATTTTCACTTTCCAGTTATAAAACCAGTGGATGATGAAAAGACCATGTGACAACACAGCATGTACTCCCAGGAACATTTGTGTGACAGGAATATTATATCTGAAAGGACGGGGCACCTGGGAGGGTGAACTGCCCATAACTCTCAATTGTCCAGGTAATGAAGCACTGGGAAAGCAAAGGCAAATGAAATAACCCGACCATCACAAGTGAGTCCTCTTTTAGCGCTCTTATTAGCTGACTGATGATGACAAGTGTGAAATTGCCAGGGTTGTATCTCCTCATTTCTGGCTCTCAGCATGCACGTGGGATGAGCACGTGGATGCAGAAAGCGGGAGCCCGGGCCGTTTCCGTATACCAGGCTGTTAACCGGAAGCTGTAAAATTTCACAGCGTGGAGGATGACAGTTGAAGGTTGGTGAGGCTCTACCACATTCTTGAGGCCCCACAGAAAGTCAGAAGGAGAACTGATGCTACCCTTTCAGTGTTCTGGAATGCTCTAAAGTTCACTTTTTAGTCTTGAGCTTGGGGGTGTGTGTTAAATACGTGGTGCTCACTCGTGATGCTGCCACTGGTTGTATTTTATTAGACTGAAGTGTGTTAGAGCTAGAAGGGGCCTTAGGAATCATTTAGCGTAGCCCCCGCTTTGAAGGGATGCTCATAGAGGTCTAGAAATGTCCCCGAGATCACATTCCTAGTAAGAAGCAAGGCTGTGACTAGAACCCAGGTCTCCTACTTCCTTATCTGATGTTTCTACCGCTTGTGTGTTATGCCAGGGTCCTTGGAAGTGCCAATAATGAGGATAGTAAGATGTGTACCACTTAATCTAGCAGTAGGTAGTAGATATGTATGAAAATAAGTGCAAGCTATTTTGGCTACACATCATTAGTGGAAGATTGTCAGTAGTTGTTATTTTTTTAATTCCACTGGGCATTTTTATTGTTAATTGAAAATTAACCAGTGAGCTCGTGGCTGTGTCAGTAAAGCCATCCTAAAGCCTAGTAAAAATAGTGCCTGTGTCTCATGCTCTGATTTAGTAGGATGTAAAATACAGGATATAGAGTTGAGCATCTCGTACTTGGTGCTCACTGGGGTTCGACACAGCCAGGGGGCACGGTGAGGATGAGTCTCTCTGCAGTAAGCTTCTTTCTTAAGGCAGAGCCTTTTATGGAGGTGCTCAAGAACAAGCCTGTGAATGGAATACTATGCAGCCATTAAAAATCTTTTTGCGGTAGAAAAGCATTTCTTGACAGGGAAAATGTTTATGATCTATCACCAAGTAAAAAGTAACAGATTTCATAGCAGTGTGCAGAGAATACCATCATTTTTGTAAAAAAAATTATAGTATGCGTATGTGTGTGTGTGTATATATATATATATATATATGAAATATATTAAATTATATCAGTAAATTAACTTGGATTCACGTATACCAAAGTGATGAAATGATATAATGGTCATCTGTGGCTGGTGGGATTATCTGTGAGTTTCTTTTTCTTTGTACTTTTCTGTATTTTCCAAGGTTCCTGCATGATGTTTGTATTACTTTTGTAATTAGAAAAAAATAAATCTTTTTTTTTCCCACGAAAGTTTGCTTGTGTGTTTTGAAACTGGGGATGCTTTAAAGGAACTAATGCTGAACTTGTTATGTTACACAGAATGTCTTGATGTTTCAGGATGGGCCAAGTTTACCAGCCCAAAGAGCAGTACCTTTTGACAGTCACATTCAGCCAGTAAAACAAGGATCATTCAGCTTGAATAGTAAAAGGAGTATCATAATATTGGAACTTCTTGCCCCTCTAGAGCGATATCTTAGAAATGTTTATCCTGTGATCCACAATGAGAAAAACACGTTACATTGTGAACCAGCACACACACACACACACACACACATACACACACACGTACACGCATGTGGAGAAATAAACTTTTCACATAAAATATTTATCCTTTACCTATGATGCACTGTTATTTTTGCTCTATTATTTTAAATACAGTTCATGAGCCACCAGATTGGTTTCATGGTCTATTTATGAGCTGTTCCACACAATTTGAAAACCTTGTCCTAGGCATGAGGAAGAATTACCTTTCTGGTGGACCATGGCCTGGTGGTGGGATGGAAGGAGAGAGAGTTTCCACAGTGACTGATGTTGGACTCCAGGGGTTAGTCATTGTGATTTAAGGGAGGATGTACGGGGGATAATGTAAATATTTATTATTTACAATGATACAGTATGTTTATGCTATTTTTAGCACATGCTCATTAATATCTTACTACATTTAGATGCACATCTGCCTAGACTGGCTTAGAATATAAATTCTGGGATTCCCCCTTTGCTTGGAGTTAACATCACTATGTAAGAGACCAAGGGTGGCTTCTGTCATTCTACAAATGAGCCCTTTCCTGAGCACTTTCTGTGTGCTGGGGTCTGGGGATGAGGTAGCAAACATGAGAGGTGAGATCCCTGCCTTCCTGGGTCTTACGTTCTAGTGGTGGCATTTCTCAATAAAGCCCACTGTCCGGGTCACTTTGAAACAGGTACTTAAGACAGTTCTCTTCTAAACGTGTTTTGAACTTGGCCTTTTTCACCTGCGTAACTTGGATATGCCCTCACCCTTTCCCTCGTCCTCTCAATCCCAGTCCTGTGTCGCCGTCTTTCTCTTTGCTCGTTGAAATCCCATCATCGTTTTCGCTCCGGATAAGATCTCCCCTCTTCCTCGTGAAGTTTCCAAGACCCCTGTCTGTTACAGCCGTCAGTCATATGGGCCTTGCTCATTGCACGAACATGTAACCTCTTCCTCTGCCAGGTTCCTCTTACGCTGTCTTATAGCTGCGGTCCCCAACCCCAAGCCGCAGGTCAGTACCAGTCTGTGGCCTGTTAGGAACAGGGCCAGACAGCAGGAGGTGAGTGCTAGGCAAGCAAGGGAAGCTTCATCTGTATTTATAGCTGCTCCCCATCGATCCATCGATCCATCACTGCCTGAGCTCCGCCTCCTGTCCAGTCAGCAGCGGCATTAGATTCTGCATTACGGTGAGTTACGTAATTATTTTATTATATATTACAGTGTAATAATAGTAGAAATAAAGTGCAAAATTAATGTAATGTGCTTGAATCATCCCAAAACCATCCCTTCCCCCATCTGTTGAAAAATCATCTTCCATGCAATCTGTCCTTGGTGCCAAAAAGGCTGGGGACCACTGCTATAGTGTTATTTCCTGGGTATGAGCCTAGTCTTCTTAAGGAGATCAGGACCACAGTTTATATCTTACCCCTGCACAATGTCTTGCATAAAATAGGTGCTCATTAACTATGCAGATATTCTCTCCCACATTGCCCCGCAGAGATGTTGCTTTCTCAACAGACCAGCTCAGCACTTCCCAGCCCTGCAAGCACATCCCCTACTTGCTTATATTTCCAACTGGGCTTTGGGG
>RJWJ010020941.1:0-28442 GCA_004363605.1 Indri indri | reverse complement strand
GGCACATCTGCTTCTTTCTGGGACCACCTGCCCTCCCCTCATTCTGATGCCTGTTTGCATGTGTTATGGAAGCTTCATCTGCAACACCCCACACCGCCTTGGCCCCTCAGCACCCAAACAGGAAGCCAAATGGCCTATTTGATGTCTTCAATCCAGGTAGCAAGTCACAGATTATAACTAGCCTACTTATTGGCCACCTTGAATTGTACCCAGGTTGGATCACAGTTGGGCAAGGGGCTGGGTCATGGCGCTCCAAGTTTGACCGCCATGGGCCGTGGGTGGGAAAATACCACAGACATGTCTGTATCATACTTGTCAATAAGGCATGTCATAGAATTGTTTTTCCAACAGAAAAAAAGGTGGTTTGGGAGTTTTGTTCTTCACTTTTTGTTTTTCCTGATGTATTATATAAAGACCTGACCCGGGAAGCCCAGGTTAACCATTGCTTTTGCAAAGTTGAACACTGATGTGAAGATGAATGAAGCTAAGAGTTTCCTTAAGGACAGAGTCCAGGATGCTGACCTCAGGAGCACCGTGCCGACTCCCTCTGAGCCCACCAGAACTGGGATGTAGCAGAACCAAATGATGGCCAGTGGAGGAGGAGCCAACACAGCAGTAAAGAACAGCGGCTGGGGAGTCCCTTTTAGGAGCAGAATCACCCTAAAGATGGGGACCCCTGGCAACATTTTTTAAGCAGGATATCAGAATCACTGCAGCTAAATGGCCAAACAGTGGCAGGTGTGTCTCTCCTGGGCTACTTTTCGAATGGGTGTGTTTATCGAGGTTTTCCTTCCCTGGGTGGGTATGTGTGGGAAGATAACTCATCTTTTCAGTTCACAGATCTCTGGATCAAGAGGAGCTACACCCAGCTCTCACAAGGATCACAAAATCTTGGTCTTCAAGCCAGATACCATCCTTGTATACAGCTGTTGGGGGTCCTAGGACAGGGTGTGCATATTTTACATGAGGAAGGGATGAATAGTTGTGACCTCAGGCAGGCTGTGGTAGAATGGGTTGCATAATGATCCTTCCCTCTGTGCCCTTTGGTAGTCCACCTCTATACTGACTCTGGGCTGGGCTATAGGGCTTGATTTAGCTAGTGGGACAGTAACAAATTTGTCATAAGCAGCTGCTTGCAAAAGTGCTTGCGCATTTCTTCACTTTTGGCTTCTCACCATAGGAGCAAGCTCAGGCTAGCCTGTTGAAAGAATACATGGGGGAGAACTGTGTCATCCTAGCCAAGGCCACCCTAGACCACCCTAGACCAGCCAGCATACAGCTGACCCACTATCTGCCTGTAGACACATGAACCATCCCAGCTGGGATCAGTTGAGCCTGGCTCAGATTAGCAGAGCTGCCCAATGAACAGGTAGACTCATGAGAAAGAAGTAATGGATATTGTTTGATGCTCTGAAGTTTTAAGGTGGTTGTTGCACAACAGTACTTCACTGAGACATCTGGGTTAAAATTATAATTTTACAATTACTACTGTGTTCTAGGCAAATTATATAATCTGGGTTAATCTCAGTTTCTCCTTCTATAAAACAGGGATAATGATAATGTCTATTTCAGAGGATGTTGTAAAAATTAAATGATATAGTGTATGTAAAATAGTGCCTGGTATGTAGTAAGTAGTCAGTGAATGTTAGCTAATTTTCAGTGCTGTTGTGTGCAAGTTGTTTTCTGTATAAGGATGTATGACCAAGGGGACAAGCAGGGGCTGAGATCCACCTCTTTCTCCACTTGCCAAGCCATGTGCTCTGGAGTGAGACAGTGTCCATCTGCAAGAAGAGACACCTGTTTCTAATTTGCACAGTTACCATATGGGCTGGCACCAATGCTGCTATTATTATTCATTTCATTGTTCATTTTTCATCTCGTTTTAGTGTAGTATTGTCGTTAACTCAAGAGTCCCAGAAAACATGAAATTCCTACATTCAACTGCTTCTCTCAAGTTATCTCCTAGTGCCAATCCCAAGTGTTCTAACCTGGGACTCCACACCCTTCCTATTAGAGTGACCAACTCACTCTGGCTCACCAGGACCTCACATATTCCAGCAAACCCTTCAGTCTCAGGCAAACCAGGACAGTTTGCCTCCCTGACTGTCCCTTTCAACTTTGTGAGTGAGAAACAGACCACAACCATTAGGTTCTCCCTCAAACATGAGTTTGACCTAGAGCATGACCTAGCCAAAGTCTTCTCATGGAGAAGGTCCAACAGCCCTGGGCCAGCATCACTGCTGGGTGTGAAGGCCCTGCTGGCCCCACCCACACCTCTCTCCATCAGCCAGAAAACCAAGCCCTGCTCTGGGTCTTTACCTGGGACCTTCACCCTCTTCTCTGGCTGAGTGAAGCTCTCACCTTCCCTCCTTTCCCTGCACTCTGGCTCTGAGTCCCTCCTCCAGCCATCCTCTTGGGGCCATCCCCTTCAGCTTTCTCACATGGCCTTCCTGCTCTCAAAGTCCACCTCTGACTACTCAGCACAGGAGGAGCTCTGTGTGTCTCTCCTCACAGTGTCTCCTGCTGCTGCCAATAAGCCCTTGCCAATGAGACCCCATGGAGAGGACTGGGGCACCAGGATGAACACAGAATGTGATGGAGAAGAAAACAGTAGAATCCTTCAGATGAGATGGTCTACCCTACGCTTACCAAGGCTGAGCAGCCACACAGCAATGATGCACACATAGGCTTTGATATGCACAAAACAAAAAGAAGGCCAAGTGTCAGGGGCTACATAGACAGACAGCTTCAGAGACACCCAGAGACAGTTTTTGGTGATCAAGGAAAGATGATGGACCCCAGGGATTATATGAATAGCCCCTCTCCACCCAAGTGGTGCTGAGATCTGCCTCCTGGGCTGGATGGCCATCAGCAGGAAGGAAGAGTATAAAATTTGAAAGGGAAAAGTTGGAATGAATGTGATGCTCCTGGTGGAGATGGCCAAGAGAGGACCCCAGACACACACCCCAGCCCCATATCAATCACTGTCAAGGCTGGAAGCTGTTAAACTGGCAGAAGAAAGAGAATGAAGGAACAGAGCCCAATCAGTACTTTAATTACAGAGTGATGGATGCATCAGGGCTTTCTTCTCCCAATCTGCTTGGCAGAGATTCTGTTGGTAGCACCAACAGAATCAGTTCTATGGGTGTTGCCATTGCAACAGCCTTGCTACTCCTGGGGAATGACAGATGGATCTTTCCCTGTTATGCTCTCCAGAGATCACAAGCATCACCCTGACCAGGTTTCCTGGCTGCTGTCTCCTCACCCCTCAACTGTTTTAAGCTTTAAAGCAATTTCTGTCTTGCTCCTGTGAGTCCTCAAATAGCACCCTGCCTGCCACTGGAGAACCCGAGATCAAAGTCACTGTGGAGAGGGTGGAGAATTCGCCACAGGGCTGGAGGCCTGAAGTCTGAGTACATGGGGACTGAGCCTCCCCTACAGGTGGCAGACAGGTGTGGGGATGCGAGTCCAGTTCTAACTTCCCCATCTAATCTGAACCCTACCATCTTCTCTAAAGTTGGGCAATCACGAATAGTGTGAACAAAACATTTGACAACACAATCTAAATCTGTCACTAAAAAAAGAACACATCTGTTTTTATTTAATTCACTATGAACTAAATCACAAAAATAAAATCCTGTATCCTATGCTTATGTAAGAAAGGCATTTCAAAGTTGCCCATGGAAGTTTTATCTTAAAAACAGGGAAAACTATTATAAACAACCTAAATATCCAAAAATAGGAGAATGGTTAAATAAATTACTGCACATCTATATGATGTATAATTATGCTAACACCTAAGTAATATTTTTGAAGAAGTTTTAATCAGCTTGGAGAATGCCTGTCAACAGTGAAAATACAAAGACACAGAGCCAAATACACCATGATCCAAATTAATTAAAAAAAATATATATCTACACATGACTAGAAAAAGTCTAGTAGGACCTTAGGAGTATGGGTAAATTTTTTTCTATAAGGCAAGGATGCTCACTGTCACCATTTCTATGCAACACAGTGCTGGAAGTCCTAGCTGCAGCAATTGGGCAAGAGAAAGAAATTAATGGTATCCAAATTGGAAAAGAGGAAGTCAAACTATCACTTTTTGCAGATGATATAATCTTATACCTACAAAACCCCAAATATTCCACCAAGAGACTCTTGGAACTGGTAAATAAATTCAGCAAAGTCTCAGGTTACAAAATCAATGTACACACATCAGTAGCATTCCTATACACCAATAATAGTCAAGCTGAGAGTCAAATCAAAGTCTCAATACCATTCACAATTACTACAAAGAAAATAAAATACTTAGGGATATACTCAACCAAGGAGCTGAAAGATCTCTGCCAAGAGAATTACAGAACACTGAGGAAAGAAATCGCAGATGATATAAACCAGTGGAAAAACATATCACGCTCATGGATCAGTAGACTCAACGTTGTTAAAATGGCCATACTACCCAAAGTGATTTACAGATTTGATACAATTCCCATAAAAATACCAATGTCATATTTCACAGATCTAGAAAAAAATAATTCTATGCTTTGTTTGGAACCAGAAAAGAACCAGAATAGCCAAAGCAATCTTAAGCAAAAGGAACAAATCGGGAGGCATCACATTAACAGACTTCAAACTATACTACAAGGCTGTAGTAATCAAAAAAGCATGGTATTGTCACAAAAATAGAGACATAGACCAATGGAATAGAACAGAAAATCCAGATATAAAACCATCATTGCACAGCCACCTGATCTTTGACAAAGCAGACAACAATGCACACTGGGGAAAAGAAATCCCATTCATTAAATGGTGCTGGGAAAACTGGATAGTCACACACAGAAGAATGAAACAGGATCCCTATCTCTCACCACTCACAAAAATTAATTCAAGATGGATAAAAGACTTAAATGTAAGGTATGAAACCATAAGAATTCTAGAAGAAAATATTGGAAAAACTCTTCAAGATATAGGCCTAGGCAAAGAATTTATGACTAAGACCCTAATGGCAATTATAGCAACAACAAAAATAAATAAATGGGACTTGATTGAATTATTCTTTGTTCTTTTTAGTGATTTTCACATGTACTTGAATAAACAGACATTGGTCCACGTCTTTGTGCTCCTGCCTATCTTGATTCAATGCTGTGAGGTCCAAGGCAGTGGCCCAGATTGTGGATTTCAGATGGGTTTGAGCATCATTCTCTGCAGGGAGGCTACAGGCTGGCTTCTAGCTGAAGCCAAATGCCTACTCAAAGAGCAGAGTGGGACGCAGGGAGCCCCCTGCCTTCTGGCCTGCAGGAATGGCCCCCCAAACAAATGAGCTTGGAATGCAAAGGCACATCTGCTGTGAGACTGATGTGTTTGGCTTCTCTGGGACAGGACAAGAGGTCAGAGACCCATGGGGCAGGACATACTGAAGATGGCTGAGTCCTATGCCCGGGGTCCTGAAGGCACTGGAAGAAGGAGTGAGGCCATGGTTATAATTATATTTCACAGTGCCCCATGTGGTGCTCATTCATGGACCTCTTGGTTTTTGCTGCTTCCATAAACCACAAACCACCTAAATATCAATTTACTTATATTTTCCTTTAATGTCAGTTTTCAAAAAAAAAAACTGAAGTGAATTTCTATAAAAAGAAAACAACTGAAATGAAAAGCTAGAAATATTTGCCTCAAATAGAAAGTAATTTAAATAAAATGCAACAGAACTTTATTAAAATTCTAGCTTGAGGTTGTTTCCTATGGAAGGCTCTGTGGAAGAGCTTGCTCCCTCTTTGCTAAAAGAGTGATTAGCAAGTGTCTGAGAGGTGTTCAAGATGTACTGAACCTCCTAAGGTGCAACTTTTCCCTTGACACACTCAGAAAGAGAACTTAAAGGGGAATGTTGTTCTCAGCATGGGATTCGGCATTCTTTAAAGCTATGTCTGGGTACCATGTAAATCTTCTACTGGCAACAAGATATGTCTTACACACTGGATAACTGGCAGAGGAGAAATATGGCGGGACTTGGAGTCTGGAATCCAGAGACAGGGTGGATCCATCCTGGCTAGGTAAGCTTCAACACTTTACAAAATTTCCCTATGATACAAACAGAATCATAATATCTGACCTACCTGTTTCACAGAGCTGGTGAGGTTTGGATGTAATAGTGTGTGTCTGTGTGTGTATGTGTGTGTGTGTGTGTGTGTGTGTTTATAATAAAAGGGCACATGATTTGCGATAGTCTGAAACTATATCTTTCAACTAGTAGATTACTCTGTAAGGATAAATTACAGGTAGAATGAGAGAATATTTATTCCCAACTAACTGACATTTATTTGTAGAGTTCTGCTCAGCTTTCAAGCTACTTTCCCTTACATTATTTCACTGATTGTTCTCATACCACCACATAAGCAAACAGTCTAGGTAGCACAGCTTGGTGGTACAAGTGGGAGACTACATCAAACCTTAGAACAAACTCCAAACTTACTTTTTCTTTTCCTTAACATCATCAGCACAGATTATAATTGTACTATTGTAATCAACCTAAAATGAGTCAAACACTTGTGGCTTGTTGATAATAATAATAATTGCAATTACTCTGATTACCCTCATTATCACCATTGCTGTGATTATCAGAACTATGATTTCTTGGATATCTACTGGTTGCCAAAGGGTGCTCTAGACATTGTATATTAATATCTTATTTAATCCACATATTAACACCAGGGGTAGGTATTATGATTATACTCCTTTTAAATGTAAGAAAACTGTCCCTCAGAGGAACTCAGAGACTTACCTGAGATTGTATTATAAGCTAGCAAGTGGCAGGTCCTAAATGTAACACTATGTGTGTCTGGCTCAAAGCTGGTGACTGTTCACACCCTTTCCTTCCCTTCTCACTGTAAGACACCAGGGCTATACCAAACCTTCTGGGAGGGTCTCTGCCATCAGACACTTATAGATCCTGAGGCATGAGCAAGAACCAGGTGCAGGTCAGAAGACATGGAGGCAGATAGACTGGCAGACGCTGAACACAACAGAGGTACAAACAGAATTAACCATGTAGGAAAGAGCATTCTTTGCTGCAACCAGTACTATAACCAGCTAATCAAACCAGGCCAGATCATGTCCCAGGCAATTTTCTGGTCATCCTTCAGAGAATCGCCCAGCCTAAGAAGTCAGCCAATTATGCCTGATCATTCTCTGCAGCCCTGTCCTTAAAAAAGACAAGTCCAGACTGGCCCAATGTAGACAAATGAGCAGTTCTATCATCTCTGAAAGGCAATCTAACTCCCTTCAAATTTGAAAGTCTCTACAATTTCCTAACAGGCCTCAGTGGGGCACGGGCAGAAATTAATAAGTTCATAGTGAGCCCAGCCTGCTTTCATTATCGTTTTTTGCCATGCAGTGGTCAGGATTTTCATTATTACTCAAGGATTTTTCTGTATCTGTTTCTCTAAGAAGGTCACACCTACAGAGCTCAGACACTGGGTTGAGAATCGAGTCAAGTCTAATGGGCTTGACTGCAGTCTGAGGGAGGTTTCATTGACTGAATATCAGTACTTCACTCACCAGGTGGGGCAGGGATCAAAAGGTAATATCACAGGGAAAGGGACCTCAGAGCAAGGGGGGAGAAAGCTCCATGCTAGCCTGCTCTGGGATACCGGAGCAAATTGCTTAGCCTCTCTGTGAGTTAGTTATCTTCCCTTTGAGACTGAAGGGAGGAAGGTCTGGAAGAGGAAACCCAAATTCGTTAAAATTCTACTGTATCTCAAATCATTGCAACAAGTGTCAGAGACATTTTTAAAAAATTTCATCGAAAAAACAAGCCTGCAAAGCTTATATTATTTTACAGATATTGATAGTAAGCAGCGATTCCATCATATCGTCCCTAAGTCACATCGTCAGGATAAGGCACATGAAGGCCAGGGAACCATTGACTGCTCTGGTGTGAATGGGACTGCAAACTCACACGACTTTTCTAAAAAGCAGCTCAACATATTTCAGGAACTTTCAAATGCTTGACCAGTTCATTCCAATTCTGGAACTCCATCCAAACAATAGAATCTGAAATGTGGACACGTGTTATAATAAAATAAAATTGGAGATAGACATATTGTCAATCAATAAGAGAATGGTAAATGATAGAATATTCATTAAGTAGGAAATCATGCAGCAAATTGATCAATCACAGAAGAATATTTAATAAAATATTGTATTTTTATTAGCTTAGTGGGGAAAATAAGTTATAGTATTAAATATGTGATGTGATCACAATTTTTGACAAAAAAGAGTAGAAAAATGACTGGAAGGAAATACACTAAAATGCTAAAAAGTAGCTCTCTCTGAGGATATGAAGACATATACTTTATGATTTTTGTGTGTGCTTCCTATATTTTCCAGTTTCTACAATAAACACCTGTTATTGTCATAATCAGGAGAAATACCATAAAATCTGTTTTATATCCCTGAAATCTGCATTTATATACAAAATGCAATCATGAGTTTAATTTAAATGAAAATCACTTGAGTTGCATATGATTTTTACTGATATTTTAGCAGAATCTATGTGTAAGAAATTTTTTAAAAAAATATTTCAAGAGGAGAAAGATAAGAGAAACAAGGCAGAGCACAGAGAGTATGATGAAACTGTCTTCCGCAAAGCTTGTGGCTCAGCTCACAGGCTAAACTGGAAATAATGACCACTGGGAAAGGGGTGGGGACGCTGACACAATACAGCAGCCGTTGATAAGGGGGGACTAAAAGCTCCAGTTGACTTGGAGGAGTGATGGAGCTGGCAGATATGAATTTTTCAATTTTATGAGAATGATAGGGATCTGAAATAAATCTTCAGTATTTTCTTTTTAAGATAAATGCTTTAAAATAAACGCCTACAGCATGGATGGATGGCCGGTGCCTGTGTCCTGTCTTAGAGCCGATCATAAATAACGCTGAGAAAAATAGCTTTGGCCATTCTAAAACGCACCTTTATTTTTACTCTTAAGAGCTTGGAGGATTATATTTTGATGCATTAAGCTAGATTTCTTTTAAGGCATCTGCAAATAATAGGAGGAGTATAGGAATTTTCTTCGGATGGAAAAAACCATTTAGGGCTTGGCTTAGAAGTAAATCTCAGTTTCAAGATGTGCTTGAACAACTGTGGGCATATCCAACCGTTAGAATGCAAATTCAAGTTTAAAGGAATGTCATGGGTTTGAAATGTAAGGAAATTCTTTGGTGAATCTTCAGATAAAACTTGTAATTTTCCTTTAGCCCTAAAACCAAGACAGTTAAGTAATCTTTCATAAATCCAAACTTTCACATATCAGATTTGCTTGAGGTTTTTTATTTTTCTATTCTAGTCTGCATATCAGAGAGCTTATAACTTTATTATAGAACAGCTTATTCAACTACATCAGTGTCCCTGTTCACTATTGGGTGAGTTCAGGACTACATAAAGGGTAGATATAACACATGACAGACACATTACTCATCTCTTAAAGCGTTAGCCTTGATACGCTGAAATGACTTCATGACATCTGTTTACTTCCCCTTTCATTCGTCATTGGTTTTCTCTGTTACTGTGTTGGAAACGTGAATGAAAGGGCGTGCCTGGTGGAGGGGCCTCTGCACACAGGCCGCGAGAGAAGGGGCCGAAGGAAGCCGGGAACACATGCTCAGAGTGGGGAGGAAGCCACCCCTCAGCTCTGTATATCAAATCCTATTCATCAAGATAAACTAGAATCCTGCATTTTTATGCTAAATCTTCCAGTTTCTAAATGTTTGCCTCTACTTTTTTAAGCACACAGTGCATGCCGAGCCAAACATTTTCATGACCCAAACATTTTTGCTAATATTTATTAAAAAGCTAATTTCCAGGGGTTGCTAAGAATTGCCACTTAAGCCTGGTACCATATTCGCTATGTCTAAGAAGGGGGTGTGCTGGAGTATTCCCAGGCTGGCAAAGGTTTGGGAGAGATACCTCATCTTTTGTGGAAAAGACAGCATGGGGCTTATACTTCCAAGTGACATTCAGTTGAACTTCTGAGGATGGTTGGGAGAGGTATGGAAATGCCCCAGTTCTAAACACCATGGAAGTCACCCTTGATGGCTATCATTCTACATAAAACAAAGATAACGCTTTCTTCCAAGAGTCAAGAGTATCTCTCCCATTCTCTGCAACAATGCTTATGGGTTTATCTTCACATACTGCTGGATTTCCCCATTTAACCCACTCGTTCTCTCCTTACTTTACAATACTCTGTAATGAAAAAAAAGGTCTTCACAGAGCTTATCTCTTAGAAGTGCAAAAGAGCCTATTTTTTTCTGCCCAAGTAGCTCATAATGTAGCAGGCAAACTGTCAGAAAAAATAGACTTCATAATGGTGAAAACCTCAGCCTGGCACCCATCTATCATAAAGCAATCTTCCAGAAATCTTGAAAACCTTCATTAAATTTCCTGTCTTTCTCCTGACAGTTATAAAATGTTAACAATATTACTCATGATGCAGGCATCGTCAGAAATCCTTTGTCCAGTGCCTCCTCCTGCTGCTATCACCCGTCCTGCTCTTTGCCAAAATCCATGGAAAGACGTGACCAAGCCGTATTCCTCACCCACCCCTCCTGGGGCCTGGCCCTTGAGGAAGTCAGAACAGGAGCAGGGGTAGTCTTGATAACAGTGAGAAGGCTCTCTAGCCACCAGATGCAGAGGGCAACATGGCACTGCCTTTGGAGTCCCCTCCAAAAGCCACACTCACTTGGAAGCTCAAGGGTAGGACCCTGTCCCACATTAGCAAATATTTCCTGGTCCTTTTTTCTTTCCCTTTTCTCTTGCCAATTTACCAAGCTACAAGTCTCCACCTGTGCATGATATATGGGTAGTGGGGACAGAGGGTCACACATCTTATCATGTCTATGGGTCAGCCCTCTAGGGGAAAACTCCCCTAAGAATCTTACCAGCCCAACTTTTCCAACTCCAGGGTCAGTTCAGCAATTTACCACCCCTCAGAAGATCAAAAAACGAGGGTCTTACACGGGAGACAATGTGAAGGGAAAAAAAACACGGAGAGACAGAATCCACACCAGAAATAGGAAGAGGCGCACAACTTCAACATCGCAGGCTGACCTAGGAGATGCACAGCTGTAAATAGCTGTAAAGCCCCAGCCTGCACTCTGTGGGGGTTCCCAACACGTGTCCAAAGTGAGCCAAGCCCGACCATGCTAAGCCGTCACCTCACCTGCAAAAGGAACTGGCGCATCTTTATCCAGGGCTACCAGAGGTGGGTCCAAAATGACTGTGTCATTGTTCTCAGTTATGACTCCATGATACGAAGTCTCGATCCATGGCTTGTGCTTGTTGACTAGAAAAGAACAGGGAAAAAACACAACAAACAAAAATATCATTTGAATAACTGATCCATAATAACAGTGTCAATATCGTACATTTGCCCAATCATAGACTCTCATCCAACAACCCCATGAAGGACACAGAGCACGTTAGTTCCCTTTACACCCAGTGAAGCTTCAGAAAAGTGCAGAGAGGGTCAACAACCCACCCAGACACACGCAAGTCAAGGGGCAGCCCCCAGACACAGACACAGTCTTTCGTTTCTAAGACCATGGGTCTTTCACCTTACCAAAATCCCAGTATTTCTATTTCTGGATGCCCAGTATAGATCTATATTATTAAGAATTGATTGAAAGCTTTAATTCTTAAATGCTACTATTAATAGATGTTTCAGAGTTAAATTTCATTATCAGTAAATAAACCAGCAGATCGTGGCTGTGGGTGCTGGGATTTCTGACATCAACTTAATCTGATCCACCGTTAGGAACAGTTACTGCATTTTACTTACATACATACGTACATGTACGTATAGGTACCAATATATATGTAAAGATGCAACAAATATTCTAATATTTGCTGATCACTTAAAGACTGTGTCTATCTAAACAGTCTAAATTATCTAGTAACTTAAGTTGCTCCTTAATCATTTGACCAGCTGAATGTGTGCTCTGGACATAGTTCTAATGAATAGGCCCCTACGTTTAATTAAGGGGGAAAAAAGATTGTTTCTCCCAACAGCTGCAAATTATTTACATTGCATTTGTGTTGATGGCTAATAAGAGAGCAAAGGAGTGTGGGGACAGCCCACATTATCTAATGAACAATTAATACACTTAAAGTATATATCGGATGTATGTTATTGGTTGAATTGTGTCCCCCTCAAAAAAGAAAGGTTGCAGTCTTCACCCCCAGTACCTTGGAATGTGGAATATTTGGAGGTGGTCTTTATAGAGGTAGTCAAGTTAAAATGAGGTCATTAGGGTGGGTTTTCATCCAATGTGCCCGGAGTCCTTATAAAAAAGGGGAAACTGTGGCATAGACACACACACAGGGCGAAGGCCATGAGAAGATTGGAGTTGTGCTGCCCCAAGCCAAGGAACTACCAGAGCCGGGAGACAGCCTGGAACATATCCTCGCCAAGAGCCTTCAGAGGGAACACAGTCCTGCCCACACCTTTGCTTCAGACTTCTGGTCTCCCAAAGCGTGAGACAAACATTTCTGTTGTTCTATGATTCCCTGTATGTGGTATTTTGTTACAGCAGGCCTAGCGAATGAATACAGTATACTTATGTCAGCAGGTGCTAATGGAGGGTAGATCATTGAAATAAGACTTGCACCAAGATTTGGTGTAATATTCCCAGGTGAGAATCTCATCTGGTGAATGTTGGGTCTCTGCCAGTTCCTTGTCCTTGGTGTGTCTTGTCTGGTTTGGTTCTGGCCCTGCTGACTCCTATCTGGATAGCTGCAGCGGCTGGTCTCTCAGTAGGAACTCTTGTCCCATGTCAGTCCACACTGGTATCAAGAATGGTCTTTCTAAAACATTAATCTGATTACTCAATGCTGAGCTGCTTGGCTTCTCATTTTTTTAACTCCCCACATACCCTCACAGAAGTCTGAGTGCAGACTAGGTGCTTAGAAACAAAACAACAGGTTATTGGGAGCCCTAGAATAATCAAAGTTGTTCCAATGCCAGCCCTCACACCCTGCTTCACAGTTTAAAAGGTGTGGTCATGTATGCAATGCTTCCCCCAGCAACCTGTGAGGCAGGCGTGATCACTATAAAGATGAAGAAACTACTTCCATGAGCTGTGACTTTCCCAAGATGATCACATGGTCAATAATTAGTAAGTGGGAAAATCAGAAACTCGTTGCTACTTTGTGATACCCAAAAAGTATGTGCACACACATGCACATTATGATATATATGTAATACACATTGTACTGTATATATTTTCTATATTGCATTACAAAGATTTCAATAGCCATAGCAAAGCAAGAGCTCATAGAATTGAGAGCAGCTCTGATGCATTGACTCCTGTCCCCTTCCCACCTCATCATCCTTCAAAGGATCAGTTAAGGGCTGCTCCAGGACTGGTGGTAGCCTCAGCCTGGGCCACCATTTGCTCCCTCTCACCCATTCCACAGCAATCATGAACTAACTGAGAAGCAGTCTAATGGGGCAGGGATAGAAGCCTTGCTATTCTCAGGTCTTGGCCCTGAGATCCATTTCTGCGGTTGGATCATGCCCAGGGCAGAGAGTAGCTCTGCTCACTGCAGGTGTGGAAGGGGCGGCAGGCTCATGCATTCCTAGGTTTTGGCACTCAGACCAATGCTTCATTATGGACCCTGGAAGAGTTACAGCCACCCTGGGCTGTCCCCACGCTCCTTTGCTCTTTTATTAGCCATCAACACAAATGCAATGTAAATAATTTGCAGCTGTTGGGAGAAACAATTAATCTTTTTTTCCCCCTTAATTAATCCTAGGGGCCTATTCATTGGAACTATGTACAGAGCACATGCCAGGAGCTCACCCAGTGTTTCAGATTCTCTGTGCCACTTGGCTCTGTGGCAGGCAATGGGATCCAGAGGCACCATTCCTGGTTTTGTCCTGGCATAGCCACTTGTTGCTGGGCCTAGGTAAGTCAGGTGCTCTCAGAGTTTCAATTCCCACAACTGTGGAATGGTGGTGATGACACCATCTACAGGGTTGTCCTGTCATTCACATGTCCTGTGCTAGACAGAGCCTCTACCCTTTCATTGCTCAGACGCACCACCTGCTCTCTGGGCAGCGACAGTGTCTCAAGGAGAGGCGGTTTATAGACCAGGCTTAAAGCTGCAGTCGTCCCCACCGTAGTGAAGATGGGCTGATTTCCTTCCAGCCACAGGCCTGCCCCACTACCCACTCTTCTCTATCATTGCTACAGGTAGCCGGGTACCTACCACATAGTAGGCATTTTACACACATACATTCATTAATTCTCACAACGACCCCCTTAAGTAATGTTTTATATCTCATTTTGCAGGTGTTGAACTGAAGAGGGGTTTATATGTTCCCATTTTGGAAAATGATAATGTTAATGTCCCTAAAGTTTTCTCACTTCTCTTCCATGTTCTAACTTCCCTCAGATCTACCTGGACTTTTGCTTTGTTAAGGTTGATAAACATTTGCATTTTTGATATGTAAGCAAAATTAGGTGTTCTATGCTTTGTCTATTGATCAAATCACCAGGGTAGCAAACCAATAGCCTAAATTTACATTATTTTGATTACTGTGGCAAGTATTATACAAGAATTTCTTTTTCCTCTTAGTAGCCCAATGGTCATTTCAGGGACAACATTCCTTGCATCCAGACCAACTGGATTCTTTATTCTTTCGCTCCATCAAATGGCTGAATCTTGCTCTATTTTTGTTTGCATTATATTTAGAAGCCTCTTTCTTTGTATGTTTTTTTGTTTTCTGAACGTAATGGTTGCCTTTTTATTTCTACTGAGCAATAAAGCATAGGACTTCCTCTCCACAACTCAACTATGTTATAGCTTTTAAATAATTCCATCCATTATTCATTCCTCATTTGTGAAATGGAGATACCCATTTCCCAGGATCGCTGTGAAAACTGCATGACATAAGCTAGTACCCCTGGAACAGAGTAGGCATTCAAACACTCTTAAGTCCCTGAGCCCATCTCATGACCTGCTGAAGTATGGCCTTGCACTTTCAGAAATATTTAGCCCAGCTTCATTCATTCAGCAAATATTTGTGGAGTATTTAAAATGTGCAGAAAGCATTGAGGTAAAATGGAAAAAAAAGTCCTTGAAAAAAGAATTTAACAAAATTTGACATCCATTTAAAATTAAAACTATCACAAATGATAAATAGTAAACAACTTCCTTAATCTGATAAAAAACTTTTGCAAAAACCCATAGCTAACATCATGCTTAATGGTTAAAGAGTGAATGCTTTCCTCCTAAGATCAGAAGAATACAAGGATGTATACTATCACCACTTCTATTCACATTGTACTGGAGGTTCTAACCAGTGCAATAAGAAGAACAATATCAGAATGGAAATGAAATGGTAAAACTGTCATTATTCACAGAGAACATGATCATCATTGTAAAATTCTATGAGATCAAAAATGCTACTAGAACTAATAAGAGGTTTAGGATGATCACAGGATAGAAAGTCAATGTATAAAAATCAATGGTATTTCTATGTACTAGCAATAAATAATTGGAAATTTAAATTGAAAAATACTGTTAGCATCAAAAACATGAAACAATAACTTTCACAAAATATATGGAAGATTTATACACTGAAAACTCTAAGACGGTGCTGAAAGAATTTAAAGAGTTGGAGAGATTTTAATGGAGAGACAAATAGTGTTCATGATTTGGTAGACTCAATATAGTAAAGATGTAAATTTTCCCCCAAATCAATCCATAGATTTAATGCAACTCCAATCAAAATACCAGCAGGATTTTTTAAAGGATAAGCTAATTCAAAAATATATATAAAAATGCAAACGACCTGACAGCCAAAATAATTTTGGAAAAGAAGAACAAAGTTGGAGGACTTACACTACCTGATTTCAATACTCATTGCAAAGCTACCCTAATCAAGACAGTGTGGCATTGACATAAAGATAGACATGCAGATCAACAGAAAGAGCAAAGAGTCCAGAAATAGATGTATGCATGTGGTTGAATCATTTATGACAAAGGTTCCAAGATAATTCAATGGGGAGAAGGTTAGTCTTTCCATTAAATGCTGCTGGAAAATTTGGATATCTTGTGCAAAAAAATGAACTTCAGTCACACTGCACACCATATACAAAAATTACTTCTAAAAGGATCATAGTCCTAAATGTCGGAGTAGTCCTAAATGTAAATATAGTGCTAAATGTAGTCCTAAATGTAAAATTATATTAATAAAACCTTTAAAAGAAAGCATAAAAGAAAATCATAGTGTCCTTGGGTTAGGAAAAGATTAGAAAGGACCAAAAAAAAAAAAAAAAAAAAAAAAAAAAAAAAAAAAAAAAAAAAAAAAAAAAAAACACAAACCATGAGCCTTAAGAGATAAAATTGACAATATCAAACTTTGTAAAAATTGTAAGCTTTTATTTTTTGAAAAACACAAAAAAATGTTTGTAAAATTTTATAGACTGGGAAAAATATTTGTGAAACATATCTCATAAACATATATCCAAAATACATAAATAGCTCCTATAATTCAATAATAAGACAAACCAATTTTTAAAAATAAGCAAAAATCTGAAGAGACCTATCACCAAAATAAGTGTATGAGCACCAAATTAAAGCATGAAAATATTCTCAACATCAAGTCATCAGGGATATGTAAGTTAAAGCCACAATGGGCCACCACACCACCACTTGAATGGCTAAAATAAAACTGACAGTACCAAGTTCAGATGAAGATGTGAAGAAACTGGAACTTTTCTGCATCGTTGGTAAGAATATAAAATAATACAGGCAATTTGGAAAATGGTTCAGCAGTTTCTTACAAAATGACTAAGGAATTTCATTCCTAGAATTTACCCAAGAGAAATGAAAACATAAATTACACAAAAAGACTTATATGTAAATGATCATAGAATCTTTATTCAGAATGTGTAGTGCCAAACTGGAAACTAAAATGGTCATCAACTAGTGAATGGAAAAATAAATTGCAAGATACCCAGATAATAGAGACTTACTTGGCAATAATAACAAAAATCAACTACTGAGCCATGTGACAAAATGGATGAATCTCCAAAGAATTTCACTGGTGAAATGAAGTGAAAGAAGTCAGACACAAAAGCCTGCATGCTGTTTGATGCCATTCACATGACATTCTAGGAAACACAAAAGTATAGGGACAAATAACAACAGATCAGTAGTTGCTAGGATTTGGGGGTAGGCTGGGATTGGATTACAAAGGGGCACAAGGGAACATCTGGATGGTGGTGGTAGTTACACTTCTGCGTGGGTGCATTTGTTAAAACTGATCCAACTTCACACTTAAAATGGGTGAATCTTACTATGTGTAAATTACACCTCGATCAATGTGGGCCAAGAACAGTCTTTATCCTTAAAGGACTCCCAGACTAGAGTGTGATCCATGACAACCAGTGATGGTAAGAGGAAGGCAAGAAGAGGATGAGCAGAGTGCTACAGAAAAGAGAGAGGCACTAACTTAGCCACAGTAATTCAGGATCAGCTCCTGGAGAAAGTAGATTCTAAGTCATGAGCAGTAGGAATTAAGCAGGGATAAAGTATATGGAGGGCTCCTGACAGAGGAACATGAATGGGCAAAGGCCCAGTAGTAAAAGCACTTAATATACCTTGGGGAAAATGTGAATAATTAGTTTGGCTGGAGAATAAAGTTTGAGGGAGAGCCCAGCCACACAGCTGGGCTGATGGACAGCACTCATATTACCCAGGGCTTGTTGGCATGCACAGAAATCATCCAGGAGCTACTCTAAACCCTTGCCCCATGGGGTGCTGGAGAACCATCCCTTTCCAGAAAGAAGCAGTTGGTGTTGATGCTTGTGGCTTGGCTGCTGTTCCTTATTTCATCTGTTCCTTCCCCTGATGTTCTCTCTCTGCACAAAATGCTGCGCCTTTTTCTTCCATAGACTGAGGCCAGTCAGCTCAGGCTTTGGTCCATTTGGATGGCACTTCAGAAGAACTGACTTTTCATTAGTTCTTCACAAAATCACGTCCCCTTCTTGAGCTCTGCCAACCATGCCACTTCAGTACCGCTTCTTGCCTCTGCCTTGTCTCTTTTCTATGATGTTTCAGCATCTGGAAAATGCCTGTGTTTTTGCACTCATGCAGAGGAAACACCAGTGTGATATTTCTGCTCCATTTATAGAGAAATTAGGTCTTGCCCCCCCAGTGCTTCTTTAACTAGAGCGCAGATGCATTTCTCAGGAGAGCCCCTCAGATCTCTTCTCTTTGCTTCCACCTCTGAAAAGTGCATTAACGCTCCCCGTCCAAGCTGCAGGGCCAACTGGCTGATGATTCGCCTTTTGAATCTTTATGCTTTCATCCTAAAGTTGACCCTTCTGGCCGCTGCTAGCTCCTGAATCCTCAGAACACCAACACTTCTCCCTGGGTAAAAGTAAACTATGAGTAAAAAACATGCTTTCCTAACTGAAAAATGCTCTAGAGTGAGGTTAACTATATTCTAGTAGGTATGTTATTCCAGAAGTCAGGCTGCTGTTTTTGTCTGCCATGCTCAACTTACTCTTCTGACCTGATCCCCTAGTAGAACTGCTTAGACGGGGGTAGATATTGGACCCACGGGGAATTGATGGGTGTAGTAGGTTGGGCCAATTGATTTTATCTTGAAATTTCCATTTAACAGGCCCAGAAACAACAGTTTGCTTGGCAATGGGCACTTGAGATCTTGAGATGAAAGTTTGTAAGGAGTTGGGGCGGCATTCGTGCAATGATCACTCAAAGTTCAGAGGAAGCTGAAAATCCATTAAAATCAGAGAAAGGCAATATGCCAGGGGACACAAGCTTTGGGAGTAGATAGGCAAGGAAGAAACGCACCCCAAGTGGCTGTAGGAGAGTAGAGGCTGGCCCTGCACTCTTGTTTTCTAGCCCGGGGCCCTGCTTACCCTTCAGGACTCAGCTCACTTTTGGGTATCTGCAATTGCCCAGAAAACCCTTCAGTAGTTCTTCCCTCAACCACTGTTTTTTATTTGTATTGGTTTGAGGAGGTGTCTGTTCTTGCACTAAAATGATCCCTAACTACAATAATTATAACAGCATTTCAAAAATATTTTTATCCCCTGCTTTAGAGTGAGGCAGGGATAGGCTCCCTCTCCAAGCAAACCTGATCCTGCACTTCGTAGCCTGGGATCCTTCAGCAGCTCTTCTGCCCCCATTGCAAGATCAGACGAGGCCACCCAGGGCCCCAGCTCGCTTATCTCCCCTGCCTTTGCCCTCAGTGTGCTGTCTGCTCTGCTCACATTCCCTGCTCCTGACTGCTGCCTGTTTGTCCTTCGAGGTTCAGCTCCAGCTCCTGCTCCTCCAGGTGCCCTCCTCTGTCCCCCCGTGTCACTCTTATGCCACAGATCTACTGCATTGCCATTAGCTATTTTCCTGTCCCTCTTTCCTGCAGAGCCGCGAGCCCCTTGAGGGGAAAGCAGTGCCCTAGTCACGATGTCCAGTTTCCGGCAGAGTGCCCAGCACACGGTAGGTCGCTGGTAAACGAGGTGAGCACACCTCTGCCTGGCTAGCACCTCCAATACCTGGAGCAGTTAGCAGCACTTTGATTCCAGCGAGTAGGTATTTCTATATCACCCAAATAGAAAGAGGGTGTGCCTCCCAAATCTTAGGGTGACATTTACCATCACTTAATTAGAGGCGATGTATATAGCTTGCTAGAGGTACCAATTAGAGAGTTTTAAATACAAATCCATGTGTATGACTCACACATGCAAAAATCCACAGACGAGACTTACATTTCACTGTTTTAATTGGGGTTAAAAAGTATTTGAAGAAAAGATGACTGAGTCATTAATCCTAACTACTTGGTAGGTGCTTTCAGTGGGAGCAGAACATTGTTTTCCTTCCTTTTCTCCCTTTTTTCCTCCTTTCTTTTCATCCATCCACCCATCCATCCATCATTCCTATTTTCATTGTTCTTTCATCTGTCATTTTCTATCTTTAACTACTCAATTATTTGTAGTCTGGACACACTCAATATCATTAACTAAATTGCTCCAGCCTGGGGATGAGCTATGTGCCAACATGCCATTGGGTACTGGCACGTGAGCCAGGTGCAAGGCTAGGAGGAATTGTGCACTGGGGTGCCACGGAGTCTTACCAAAGTGGGATTTTAAGCAGTCTCTATACAAGCCATCTGGATAAAGCCAAATGGCAAAAGCTCACCCTAAGACAGGCCCTGAGGTTGAATGCAAGGGGTACTGGGTTTAATTTCAAAGTCCCAATACCACATACTAACCAGACATCTTAGCCGAGTCTTTCAACTTTCCTAGACCTCCACCCTCCTTTATGATGTGGAGATAATACCCATTCTGCAAGGTTGTTGGAATCAGGTAAAATGAGGCCCTGAGTTAGAGCTGACTCACTGGTAACTAGCACCTTACAGCCCCCAGCAAAGGCTTTTCAATTCTGAATCTCAATATCCACAGGCTGGGATCAGGCCCTGCAGGGGACCCAGTGTCCCAGACACATGTGCCCATGATGCAGCCCATCTCCTGTGGGGATGGAGACATAACAGAGCCTGAGGCTTAACTCCCCAAGGCTGGGAGGATTAGATGAAGTCTCTAAAGAAGACTGAGAGTCATTCGGAAAAGATCACTTAGAATAGGAAGGGGCGAAAGACGGACTGTCATTGTTTAATGCTCCCATTCAGTTGCTGGAGCCAACTCATTTTGCTCACAAAATGTTTTACCTACGGAACAACATCATTGAACTAAAGAGTCTTCTAAATTGTTATATCTATAATTCCCCAAGATCATTATTACTTCAATATCTCATACACTGCATTTTAAACATCTTTAACCCCTAAAACCAGCCCTTAACTTACTTTGGAATATATGCTAATGAATGCAATTGTCTAAAACTCTTTCTGTAATTGCTGCTGTCAGATCAGAATTATTACTGTCACTCCTGAGGACCTACTGTGTGCCAGGCTTTGCAGTCAGGATCTCATCAAGTGCTCACAAGCACCCCTGTGGGAGGGCAGCCTTGGCTCCACTTCACGGAGCGGAAACAGAGGATCAGAGAGCTTGCGGAACTCCCGAAAGGCCATGACCCCTGGTGGAAGAAGTGAGACTCCCACCCTGGCTGGCCAACCTTCCCCCGACCAGAGAGCAACACAACAGCATGCTTTTGTTTCCCTCTCCTGTGGGTCAAGCTTGGACTAAGCGTTTGGCGGGGTGCAAGGAGACACACAGCCAAGACTGAAGCTGAGTGGGTGATACAGTTTGGGTATTTCTCCCCTCCAAATCTCACGTTGAAATGTGATTCCCAACATTGGAAGTGGGGCTAGTGGGTGGTGTTTGTGTTGTGGGGGCAGGTCCCTCATGAAAGGCTTGGTGCTGTCCTCCTGAGTTCTCACTGTTAGTTCCTGTGAGAACTGCTTGTTAAAAAGAACCTGGCACCTCCCTCCTCCCTCTGGCTTCCTTCCTCTGGCCATGTGATGCCTGCTTTCCTTCGCCTTCCAGCGTGAGCGGAAGCTTCCTGAGGCCTCTCCAGAGGCAAATGCCAGTGTCATGCAGAACCATGATCCGAATAAAACCTCTTTTCTGTATAAATTACCCAGCCTCAGGTATTCCTTTACAGAGACACAAACAGACGAAAACACTGGGGAGTGGTCAGGGTTCTCGAGAGAAACAGAAGCAATAGGATATATCTATATCTATGTCTATGTGTGTGTGTGTATGTACATATATATGTATATGTGGAGATTTTATATATGTTATATATATATGTGTGTATATATATGGGGGGGGGATTTTAAGGAATTGGTGTGTGTATTTTTAGGTACTAACAAATCTGAAATCTACAGGGCAAGCATGCAGGCTAGAAAACCAGGCAGAAGTTGATGCTGCAGTCCTCAGGTAGCATTTTTTTTTTCCAGGAAACCTCAGTTTTAGCTATTAAAGCTCTTCAGCTGATTAGATGCACCCATATTATTGAGAACCCATGAGATTATATGTTAATTAGTGTTTGATTAAGTAACCGGGTACTACAACCTAGTCAAGCTGACACATCACAAACTAATCATCGCACACATTGAAGAATCTGTTAGAATGCTATATTTAAATTGAATGAGAAGATTTGAAGTACAAATTCCTCTTAACCTCAGACAGAAACACCATATTTTTGTTTCTCTCCTCGAAAACTAATAAATAAAACCCTTGTGGCTTATGCTATCAACTTTGTTCTAGAAGGTAGCAAATGTGTGATACATTTTTATTGCAAGTTCCATTTCATGCCTTAGATTCCAAGATGTTCAGAACGATGGATGGCAATTATCTGGTTTACAGTACACTCACTGCAAAATGCTCGCCTACTTCTCAATGCTTCAGAAAGAAAGCACTGGCAGGCCAACTTCACTGCTTATTTATGTGGACTGTTATCTGCATTTCTCCAGCTCTGGCTCCTTCTTGGGAAGGTAGGGAATATCAGATGCAGAGGATATGAAAAAAAACCTCCTCTTCCCGCCCACCAAATATATAATTATAATAAAGCTGCAAGCCAAATACCCTAGGTCACTCTCATGATCAGTCCTGAGTGTCAGCGTATCAGATAAGACGGTTCCATTTTCATCCACAAGTCTGCACTCCTGCCTGCCCAGTTCAGCTCAGCTCAGGCACCACTGACTCAGGGACCCTGACACTCCCCTACATACATACCCAAGACTGAATTAGGTCCCTCTCCTTGTCCTCCTATAGCCCCTGCTTATCTCTAGGATAGCAAAGACTGTACTGGGTTGTAAATATCTTTTAGCGTCCTCTACCAGATGGCAGGGAAGATGCTGGGGTATGTATGAATATTTCTAACCCAGCATACCAATTCTCAGAATAGGGACAGGAATACTTGCAGGGGGGTCCATGAGACCCTGTCAGGGGTTCGGAAGGTCAAAACTATTTTTACAAAAGTGCTAAGATAGTATTTGCTTTCTTTGCTTTCATTCTCTCTGGAGGAGTTTTCCAGAGGCTATAGAATGTGATACTGCACAGATTGACTGCAGAAGATATGAGAATCCAGCTGTTTTCGATTAAGCCAAACATTAAAGACATTTGCAAAAATGTAAAACAATGGCAATCTTCCCACTATTTTTTGTTTTTTGATAATATAGTTATTTTAATAAAAAGTATGTTATTTTGGTCAATATGTGACTATCATTGTTATTTTTAACTGAATTAATATATACTTTTAAATTGTATCCATTTTAATTACTAATGCACTAGATAGCAATAGGAATAGCCCACAAAAACTAAAGGTCTTTGGAGTTAATATTTAAGAGTGTTAAAGTGTTCTAAGACCAAAAAGTTTGCTATATGGCCTGGCAAAGGACTGGAAACACAGTCTATTCAACTCACGCAGAAAGCTAGAGGAAAACTGTGCGTGGGGGATGTGGGAGGGGAGAAGAAAGAGACACTGGGGAGGGAGGGAAGGACAGGGTATCCAGAGTTTTCAAAGCGGGACACATAATCAGTTCTCTGCTTTAACTGAGTTGGGGGAAAGTCAATCAATGTAATGACAAGATCAGTTCTTTTTTTTAAATTTTTTTTTTACATTTCAGCATATTATGGGGGTACAAATGTTTAGGTTACATATACTGCCTTTGCCTCACCTGAGTTGGAGCTTCAAGAGTGTCCATCCCCCAGATGGTGCACACTGCACCCATTAGGTGTGAATATACGCATCACCTCTTCCCATTTGCCTGACACCTGATGAATGTTATTATTATATGTGCACATAAGTGTTGATCAGTTAATACCTATTTGATGGTGAGTACATGTGGTGCTTGTTTTCCCATTCTTGGGATACTTCACTTAGAATGGGTTCCAGCTCTAGCTAGACTAATATAAGAGGTGCTATCTCACCATTGTTTTTTGTGGCTGAATAGGACTCCATGGTATACATATACCACATTTCATTAATCCACTCATGGATTGATAGGCATTTGGGTTGTTTCCACATCTTTGCAATTGCGAATTGTGCTGCTATAAACATTCTAGTGCAGATGGCTTTTTTATAGAATATCTTTTGTTCTTTTGGGTAGGTGCCCAGGAATGGGATTGCTGGGTCAAATGGTAGTTCTATTTGTAGCTCTTTGAATTATTTCCATATTAGTTCTTTTTCTGATTCTTGTTGTGAAGGAAAAGCAGCTTGTTGACTGAATAGCTCGCACACCAAATGTGATACTGTGTAGGTAATAGAGCCTCTGGTTCTTTTGGAAAAGTAAGAGAAGCATCTTCTCTTGTAGTATGAAATTGAGTGCATGCTGTCGAGAGAATAATTGTCTGGAATTACAGTGCTTATGTCTCTTACAACCTGGTTGGAGAGACTGCCATAAAAAGAAACAAACTTTATAAGTCATCCCAGCAAAAGGGATTGAAGATTAAAAGCATTGTGATGAATTTCTGAAATAAATTTGGACTGTGAATGGTGCCCAGGGGGCAACCATTGTATCTCAAAAGAGAAATCATGATCTTAATGATTTTAAAGGTAACTCCACTGATGGAGGTGTCGGTTTCTCCTAGAGGTAAATAGAATCAGTATTTGCCAGGTGGAAGAATCTCTCAATGCCTGAGATGTTCCTGAAATTGATGACTGTGACCCTTGCTCTCCCCAGTACCGATCATGGGACCTGGCACAGGGTAGGCATGCTGTAATGTGTGTTACAAGATTACCAATGAATGAATAAGCCCTTACTGCTTGTGTCAATTATCTGGGCAAGGACTCATATGCAGTGATTCCTCTGCAATTATAAATTATCTTAACCAAAGAAAGTAAATAGTATCTTAGTACTTTTATGAAAAGAGTTTTGACCTGGTATACCCTAAAAGGGTATCAAGGATCCACCCCCACAAGAGTTCCTGGCCATATTTTGAAAACTGTTGTTTGGGTTTAGGGATACAGACAAAAAAGACCCATCATCTTTCCCCATCCCTTGGTAGAGGTTTGGACATCCTTATTTCTGAACAACTTTTGGTTGACCAAGAGAATTTTTGTTTCTGTATACACCAGCACTTCCGGGGATAATTAGAAAAGGAAGAAATAAGGAAAAGGAAAGCAAGGAGGATGGACGGACAGAGTAGAGAAAAGAAATTGGCAGATGGTAAACCCTGGCCTGGAACAGTCCAGGACAGAATGAGAAGAATTCCATGGAGCTGAGAATGTCTAAGGAGGAAAAGTAACTCCTGAGTCATGAAATCATATTGCCACCAGACATTTGGGTGGTGAACAAGACATGCATATTATCCGCAATAAAGCACACAAATGTATTAGTAATGAACTGATTTAGGGTCAGAAGAGTATAAAAGACTCTTATGAACATGAAATGATAAATGGAATTAATTGTGCAGGGCTTATTAAATTGAATTTAAGATGGATGTCATGTCATCGACAGTGTTTTATCTGGTGTGCTGTATATTAGTGAAAATGGAGATATTTATATAAACAGTTATATGTTAATTCTCAATCTCATTTCCTCAAATATATTTTTTAAATAAGAATTGAATTTCTCAGCAGTCATGTCCCCCATTGGACATTTCCAGGAACCCAATCTGCTTCACACTGTATTGTCTACTAAGGACAGGAGCAAGACCACTCCTGCTGCCCAGCTGGTATCTGGTAGGGTTAGCAGAGCCTTTTCCCCCTCTGATGTTAGCAGCGTTAGTCCGGGTCCTCCAAAAGGCAGACACCAATGGAGGATTATAAATGCAAGGATCTCATTAAGGAAAATGCCTGTATGAGGGAAAATAGGGAGGAAGCCAGAAAAGGCTGGTGAAAAGGTTAGACTTTGACACAAGCATAATCCCGGTAGAAGAGGGACAGAGAAAACATTGTGCAGAAAGTGTCCTATGCTGCCATGCAGTCTAAGTAGGGCCTGACAAAGCCAATGTCCTGGGTGTCCTAAAGTTGAAGTCAGTAGTCAGAGAGTCTCACCTCTCCCAGAAGAGGGTTTGCTTTAGTGTCTCTCGGTATCCCAACTCTCATCCATTGGCTGGGAACAATCCACAGAAGGTGTGGCCTCGGTGCCAAGACAAGATGTCTCCCTGGCTAGCAGCTGGGGCCCTCGTTGCACTCCCCACAGTTGCAGTGTGTGAGACACCTTCTCATGGCGTCATACAGAGTGCCTGGCCATGCCCTCAGTTTCCTTAACCATCCCTGTCCCAGACAAAGGGATGGACAGTGGGATGAGGGAGGAATGGAATGAAAAGAACATTACATACCCAAATTAAGTGTTTATGCTGAGAAAGCAGGACAAAAATAAGATCAACAAGATTGCCCCTGGGAGGAGCAGGAATAAATCTATCCTAAGTGGAAAAAATGAGAGAAAACATGGCTATGGTTACAAAGTCAGCTTTTTACTCTTGTATCTTGGGCCTAACTTAGAAATGGTTTTTGAGACAGATCGTGATCTCACTGCAGTGAACTGTCGTAACGGGCTTGAAATTTCGGAATCTCTTGACGCACTGGTTGTTCCCTGACTGTGGAGGTCACTCATGGTGGGAGCTGGCTAAGAATGGACACTCAGCAAGTGTTCAACGAACTGGATTGAAGGCATGTTGGCATGGTGGCCACTGGAACATTATCATATAGAATGTTCCAATGCATCAAGCAAACAGGATTCCTGGGCACACTCAGGGTACCCCAGACCCAGCCGTTGGCTGTGGGAGAAAGGGAAGACAAGAATGTTCAGATTTAGAATGTGAATTACATCTACTCTTTTCTTAAGGATGAGCCCCTGACCAGATATAATGTATTGTTCCCATTCAGACATTCAGGAAATCCCTAACTTCTGGTTGCCACTGTGGAACAGGAGCCAACTTTTGATTTCCTGCTACTTACCCCATGAGCACCATCTCAGAAAATGGCAGGGCTATTGCTACTCAAGCCCAGTGCCTAGGAGGCACCTCAATTCCTGCCTTTGCTTAAGCAACAGTCCTTACACCACCACACATAATCCATCAGCAAGTTCTGCCATGTCTACACTGACATAGATGCAGAGTTTCTCTTCCTCTACCTGCCAACACTCACCCCATCCCCAGCCAACACCACTTCCTGCCTTAGCCACTGCAAGAACTCCCTAATTTTCCTCCATTTCTTTACTCTTATCCCCTACAATCCCTTTCCACAGAGCTTCCAGAGTGATAGCTTCAGAAAGGAAATCTGATCATAAAGAAGGCCATGGCAATGCCTGCTGACACCCTCTCACAGAAGCCCACCACAGTTAGAACAAAGTTCAAACTACTTCTCACGGTCCACATACCACCACCTTCCCTTGGCCCAGTCACACTCATCTCCTTTTTATTCTTCAGATTCACCAAGCTCAGTCCGTCCTTGGGCCCTCCAACCAGCCGCTCCCCCTGCCGGAAATGCCTTCCCCAGTCGCAGGACCAGCTCCTTTTCATCACTCGCCCTCCATGCAGACCTCCGGAAACTCTTCCTGAAGACCTGGCCCCACAACTCGTCCTATCACACCTTTATTCTTTTCATCACAATGATCATACCTGAGACTACCTTTGGTAAGCCTTGACTTTTTTTTTTAATTTAATTTTTTTTTATTTCAGCATATTACAGAGGGAACAAATGTTTAGGTTATGTATACTACATTTGCCCCACCCAAGTCAGAGTCTTGATTTTTTTATTGTCTCTCTTGCCCCGGGGGAATGAGAGTCCTGACAGCAGGCTCCTTGTCTGTTTTGCCCACCACCCTTTCTCCAGAGTGCAGACAGTGCCTGGCCTGTGGCAGGCACCAGCATATGGATGCTGGGTCAGTGAATGAAGTAGCATCCATCATGGCTGCGGCTGTCACTGAGGTCAGAAAAGCATCTTTCTGACACTGGCCCCCTTCTTGTAGAGGACTGTCCTGACTCAGCTTGACTTCCCACCACAGTGTTCTCTCTCACCTTCTGTGGCTGTCATTACAGTTCTCTGTTCCCCTCCCCCATTACGTGCCGGGCATCTGATGACATGTGCTCAGACACTCTCCATGCCAAGGCTCTTATCTTTGTCCAAAGAAAATTTGAGAAGTCCCAAGGCCCTTTATCCTCAAAAGGGATGAGGCTCAAAGAAAGAATTCAGAAGTGAGGTAACAATTCTGAGAACAGCCCCTTTCATCTCCTTTGTAACAACCCCTCCATCCCCCCACCGCCAAACATACACACAGGTGCGCCCAGCCCTCATAGCTTTTTCCACAGCACTGCCTGCCTGAGCTGGTGGATGACAGTTAGCAGGGCCCTTCCCGGCACTGGAGGGGCAGCCCCATTCTGTGCCACTGCTGGGCAGAGTGCCCAAGCCAGAGCTCTCGCCAAATACAGGGAGGTGGCTCCAGCCTTGAAGAGTTACACACACAGTCAACAGGAGAGCATGCTCATGTTTTTGTGTA